>JAPYZI010003353.1:0-46242 GCA_030523105.1 Ophioninae sp. A BG-2022a | reverse complement strand
ATCGATGGTCCAACTTTGAAATTCTGCCAAAAATCGAAAAATCATCGGATTTCAATTATTAAAAAAGCATTTTGAAGAGAAAATCATAACGAAGAGATCTAGCACAAAGTGGACTGCCAAATCCCAAAGGAAAAAAAGTTATCGACGTTTAAGTGAAAAAAGGTATTTTCCCCAAAAATCGAAAAAAAATTTGGATTTTTAATATTTTTTTTATTAGTCCATTACGATGTAACTTTGTCCCCTGAACACGAATATACCATTTGTTTCCCCGAAAACCCGAAATTTCGAGGAAAAAATCATAAAAAACATCTAAAAACCCGATTTTTTTAGCTGTGTGCAGTAGTTTCAACGAAAATTCGATGATATTCATAATCAGTCGACTATTTTTCATTGGATAGACCCTCAAAACTATTTCGGAATCCATATACGGAAAGAATTAAAAAAAAAAAATAATGAAGGCAATGGAACTTTCGGAAGTATCGTTCGGGGTGAGGACAGTAGCTGTTTCGTGAATTGAATTATGACAAGCCTGCGGTGGATGCACCAAAGCGAAAAATATGCAAAAATCTGTGACCGGACGTACGAACTTTTTGAAAATTAGCTTGAGGTTTGGTCCAGCAATGCGTGTCGCGGAGACGTCCTCGTTGTTATATCCCGTTTCAATCTTTATGCATGAAAAACAACCGCCTCTGAGAACCATCCAGCCATCCAGCAGTCCGGAGACTCTTTGAACCGAGGAATAATGCCGTGACCCTCCGGAAAAGAAATTCCAGATTGGATTATGTTTTTACATAGCGGAAATGGCTCTTTCTCGTTGAACGAATGAAACAAGGGCAAACGCACGAAGCATTTCCGAGCTGCGGGGTATTACCGTTTTGTTCTTTCCTTCAAAAACAAATGAACGTTCAGCTTTGAACGGAAGCATTCTAGATCCCTTTTTTTGCAGCTCTTTTGTAACCGTAGGTCATTAGCCCAACGGCATAAAAAGCTGGCGCCACCAAAGTCTCGATTAATGCAAAACTGGTTTTCCTGAATTCAAAGTTTATGGGAAACCTTAAGAATCAGATTAAACTCGTTCTTTCGCTGATAGAGCAAACCCAATGTTGGCTTGATCATTTAAAAATTCGAGCTCACCATTTCCGAGTTTCTTTCGTCCATCCGGGAACGAATGTTTGATAATAAAGGATTCTGGAATTCAACAGTAGCGAAGAAATCATTGCTCGTATGTTTCTTGTTTTTTAAATAATAAATAGTCGTTAAATCTCGTAACTGGAAATTTTTTATTTTCCTGAAGAAAAACATCATATTCGTTTTCTTGGCTAGCCTGAAATCAGATTTTTCTATTTTTAATTCACTATTAACTTCTCTATAGGGAAACTATATTTTTAAAATATTTTTTCCTCCCTATAAATAGTAATATTTGTCTTCACATTCATATTTTTTCGATTTTGTAAATTTACTGTGAAAAATAAACGTTCTTGTTCACCAAAAAAAAATGATAAAAATAGCAAACAATAATTTTATACCATAATTAAGCTAATTACAGGATTAATCCCAATTAGAACCTAAACGAATTGATAATTGAAATTTTTATTCGACGTCACTGTGTCGAACAGACGTTTGTTTGGGTTTGTTTGGGTCGCAGCACTCGAATTCCAAACTTATTTCAAATACAACATTGTTGTCGATTTTATAAAATTGACACGATCAAATACAGAACGAAATTAAAAATGACACGAAAATATTCGAGGAGGAAAAGATCGATGACCAACGAGGTTGAATAATCGGATGACTTCGTATCTCGAATAAAGCCTAAAATCTCTGATTCGTCGACGCTCGTGGCTCGCGGATCAACATTTAATTGCAATGGGAATTGAGACATTTCTGAATATCGTGGTATTGGATGGAACGCTCTCACCGGGTACTCGAGGGTATAATGTATCCGGTGTTTGCGGATGATAACCGTAACACGCTTGGCGGAATGTAGATACGAGCTGGTAGATGTTCCTAGCAACCCGAAACGTCATACTGACAAATACACATAACTTGTACCGCGATTAGTTGCCAGTCGTGTAACTGCGAAACAAAGTTAGGATTTTCGTCGCTGACACCCCGAACAATGTATATGGACTTCATTATCCACTATCTTGCACACCCGACGTCTTAAATCGTTTAGCTTTACCATGATTGAACTCTACCGCCTGCCTAATCTAGAAAGTGGCGTCAATGGATAAGTCTGGTTTCAGATAAACTCCAAAACGAAATTTCTTGACGTACCAAACCTGAGAAATGAAAATAGCTGTAACTATTCATTTGGGTTTGTTTCGGTTTTGTTTGGGTTAGAAAATACGGTAGCATTGTTTTCCAAACTGCAAACTGCAAAACGTAATTTCTTGACGTACGAAAGCTTAGAAATGAAAATAGCTGCAACTAGTCGTTTGAGTTTTGTTTGGGTTTGTTTGGGTTTTGTTTGGGTTAGGAAATACGGTAGCATTATCATCAAAACTGCAAACTGCAAAACGTAATTTCTTGACGTACGAAAGCTTAGAAATGAAAACAGCTGCAACTATTTGTTTGGGTTCGTTTGGGTCAATAAATACGGTGGCATTTATTTTACGGCATTTCCGTATGATAAATATGTTGAAAAAAAAATTCAGCTTGGCAGTCAAAAGGTCAAAGGCAGTCAACGCCCGAATCAGCAATTGGCTCCAAATAGCTCATGCCCCACCATTTGTTAGTCCACGTCATTGAGCAGACCCCATAACCAACGCCCACAGAAAATTAGGCAAAAAATCCGGATTTGACTGTACAACGATTTCGACGTAAATGGCGAAATTTTTCAGTGCGAAGAAAGTAACGAGAAAACAGTACCGCCAAAAGGCACATTCCAGTCGAGCCCATCAGGAGATATACCAGATACGAGGCATTAAGTGGCGAACACATTTGGTTCGGGCTGAGTTGGCGGGATCCCTAATGGTGCTGGAACGACCGTCTCCATTGTCTTGCCACGCGTATAATCCAACATACGTACACGAGGGACAGGGTGTTCTTACTCGTTCCGGATATACCTGGTAAAAAGCTGGTCACGATAGCCCATATTTGAAATATTCAGTGGCTCATACGCGGTATCTCTTCGTGACCTCACCATGAAGTTTTTTTCTTCACTGGAGGGTTGTTTCGGGTTTGTTTGGGTGCAGGACTGAATTGATGGCCCCTTCAAACTGTAGGGATCATTGGGTTCTTCGTCCCTTTTGGTGTCTCTTTTATTTTTATTTGGGGAACCGAGAACGTCAAAGGGAGAAGGAATGAGGCTGATCTAGATGATGGATCAATAAAATAGATTTAAAAAGTAAAGTCAACGTTGACCAATTGGCGTTTGACGTTTGGGTTAAGCTTGGAAAGTCAAATGTCAAAAGTGCTGATCCAGTTGACTCTTTAAATACGAACGATAGGCGATTGACTTTCACAGCTTAGCCCAAACGACAGTTTCCAATTGGTTTGTTTCGGTTTTTTTTGGGTTTCAATGTTAAAATTCGAACTAAAGTGAAAAAAGATCCAACGAAAAGGAGAAATGTTCGATCGAGCCTCATTTGGGTACAAATTCTCGTGAGTGATACGAGGCTAATGATATAATTGAGTTCCATCGGGGAACTTTGCTTATCGACCGTAATTATAGCGCAGCTACCTGTCGAGCGAAATTAATTAACGTCCTACCTTCACTCCCTGGGGCCAAGCAACGTCGACGCAACATCCCACCGTGTAAACTATAAGTATAAACATATACCCAATTCCTCGGTATGTACTTGGCAATAATGCAACTAGTAAACCCGGCGTCTCGTAGTCCGTATCACCAGGCGACCACAACCGAGTCTTGATGGACGTAGGGCCATTCGCATCGACGTCTAACGCTAAGCAATTTTTAGATTGTTCTTCGTCTTTGTTATTTCTCCACATCGCCAATAAACAAATTCTCCAAGACCTTTTCTCCACACCTTAACCATTTTCAAACCCTATGAAAACGACATTTTTTTTTTCGAGAATACAAGCATTTCGTGATTCCTTTTAAATCTCTATGACTATTCAAACCCAAACGAATTATCAAAAATCTCACTTCGTTTTATCAACTTTATTTATTTACGTTGAAATCATCAATCGTCAAAAAAAAACGATTTTTCAAATACGTAAAATAAATCGTTTGAAAAATGAAAAAAAAAAAAAAACAACGATCTTTCCGTTGGCAGAATCGGAACGCGAAAAACGAAACTTTTGAAAAATGCTTGTTTATCGATCCCCATCTAGCACGTACGAGATTCAACTTAATACGAAACTGAGAGCAATAAATCGAAAAAGTAAAAGTCGTTGGATACCAGCGAAGCGAGTTTCAACGTCACAACTGTCCATCCTTAAAAACCTTTCGCGTTTTTTGTTTTTTTCTTCCGGCGTATTATTTTTCATTACTTGAAAATCGTAGGGGTGTACGGTAGTGCATTCAGGGTGTAGAAGAATGCAGCGTCGCGTGTCACGGGTTGGAAGAATGGAGGGATGAGAAAGAAAGGGTGGCGGAGAGACTGCGTGTTCGAAGCTAAAAAAAAAAAAAGAAAAAGGAGGGAGAGAAAGAGAAGAAGAAAAAGAAGAAGAACGGCGGTAGGGGGGGGGGGGGGGTTGCGCAGTAAGAGCGTAATGGCGGGGTATGAGGAAGTGTAGGACAAAACTGTGCGAGCGGTACACGGGGAACCAAGCCGGAGAAAGAAATAGCAACGAGAATAGTACAAAAAGCTTGGGGGGACAATGGAAAATCATTGGGGATTGTGGGAGTAACGGTTTACGGTGCGGAGCAAAGCTAGTGGTAGTCTTGGATGCAGACAACTTCGTTCCAGGCACCGCCATAACGGTAGCCGCCAACCCAGCATTGGCTCGACCGGTCGCCCTTTTCGCGTCGTAAAAATATTTCACGTGACACACGGGGGTTGGAAAAAGGTTGAACCCCGGTAGTGGTAAATTGGCCGCAAAAGATGAACGGGCATTAAATTTGTCATAGGAAAATTATGCGGGAGTAATATACGAGTGACGGTTGTTCGTGGGGTGGTCTCGACCGTTTGGATCCTGGTGGAAAAGCCTCGTCCCACCGATGCGTTCGAAAGGGTTATACGCATCGTTGTATACGGAAGGATGGGTTTGGAAATTGGCCGGATACAAGAGCGAGACCGTCCAACGGAACGAGTGGAACCGCATTTTAAGGGCGTCGGAGAAGGGTGCTGAAAAATAGGGTGCGAGCCTGCGGTGTTCGCTGTACCGAAATCGATATCTACCGTTGGACCTTCCGTTTCGTACTCTTCCCTACTGCGACCGGAACGCAATATCTGCTAGCCGACTCTGACCGAACCTTCCAAATCCCTCGTCCCTTTGATTCAACGAGGCATCCGAATCGCCAACGTTTCCACATCTATATCGTATCCTCCCAGTTTCCGGTCTATGACCGTTCACCCTTCAACGATATTTCTTCAAGCGGGAAAACCCCTCCCGGATCTTCAACCTCTTTATCTCCTACTTTAACCCTTTCGCCTTCAACATTGTCTCGGCTGTAACGAAGCTCCGATTGGACACCGAAAAATCTTTTCAACCTTGCACCTCTTTGGGACGCTTCCTCTATTTTTCATACTCAACTGATTAAGGAATTAACAATACTGATACCGAAAGCTAAAAATTTACGATCTTGGAAAAACCAATCCCAATGATAACGGAATGGATACTATTATATATCCCGTTTTTATCGATTTCCATAGTAGACGAAAGTTCACCGGTGATACTGAACCGTCGACTCATCTGACGTTCTCATCGATACCTGTACACGAATTTTCGTTCAATATCCCCCAACTTTGATACCTCAAAATCTATCGCTAATCGCCAGAAAAACTTTTAAGGGTTCCCTTGAAGTATTAAAAGGAAAGTTCGTGGAATATTTCAGCTCTGACTACGGGTTAGGTTTTTAAAGCGCACCCAAATTCTTGAATGTGTACGTGATCAGAAGTTATTAAGTAGAATTGACAATGACAAGTTCTTTGATTAACTAGAAACCTGATTAGACTAGAAAATTGATTATGTCAACTAGAAGTAATGACTAATTAGAAAATCAATGATATTGGTCAAACAGCTCACCAAAACGGTTGGACCAATGACTAGAACTAAAAAACTAATGGTATTATCTAAAAATAATGATTGATTGGAACATTAATTGTATTAACTAACGAAATCATTATTAACTAGAAAACCAATAGCTAATTGAATATGCTGTTTTGCACGTTTCACCGTACCATTTTGACAGATAAATCCCATTGTTTTTGCCGAAGCTTTCGTTAATTAGCTGTATTCCAATAGCTACGTTCACCATAATCAACGGTCCATGATAAACCTATTCGCCTCTATGTTGGACGATCAGCGATCGCAAGGAAGAGAAGAGGAGCCATGGCCAATGCAAATCTCAATGATACGGTACTTGAAGCAAGTATTTGTTTGGGACGAAGAAGAGGACCATTCTCGTAGATGGATCTCGGTTGAAGTTAACGGTAGAACGGATCTTTCATGCATGACTGATATTGACCCGGTACGTCAAAGCTGGCGAGGGAGTTGCCGCGACTGCGAAAGGATAGTTTGGGCCAACGAATCCAAAGATTCAAAACGGGAACGGAACGATATCGAAGATAATTTATAGTGCCCCCGTAAAGTTTTCATTCTGCGTATTCCGAGCGTATCTTCGGTGAGAAATTCCAACGTCTAGAACTGCGAATAAGAGCCGGAGAGACCACTTTGCTCGAACAATGGGTAGGGATCGTATCACCCCGGTGAGAATAAGAGAACGAAAACTCTACCGGCCCTCCCTTTTCAATCGCTTCCAAGTCGCAGGTGGAATATTCGTTCAGTGTATTACGAAAGGTAAAATAGGAGAATGGACATTAAGGATTGAGCGTTTCTCCGGGGCTTCGAGGATCTGGATCTGAAACGAGTAATAAGAATCGCTCGCTTCTGAGGTACCAGTGAAGCCGTCTTTTTTGCTTCGCTAACTCTACGGTAATTAATCAGTCAATTATTCAAATGGAGATTCGGTTTATCCGGAACGTTGATTATACCAATGGCGATTTGAGGTATCGAAAATATCAATCATCCTAACGTTTGTTTCGTTCGTCCGAAAGATCTGTTTTTATGTATATTTCATCACGTCGAAATAATCAATGTTTCTTTTTTTCCACCTTAAAATAGATCTTCGGTTATCCGGAATTTTGATTGCCTTGATAATCAAGTAAAATCAACAAATAAATAATAATCAACTAAAAAAAAACTAATGATAATTTAAAACAAAAGCCAAATACCTAAAAAGGCCTCAAAGATCATTTCAAATAAAAGCCTAATGATAATCGAGTAAAATCAACTAAAAAGCAACTAAAAAATAACAATAAACTAAAAAGCCTAATAATAATCAAGCCGAAATACTGTACTTTTGTATCATCGATCCGTTTGAAATCCGAAGTCAAATTGTGGACAGATTTTACGACCTAGCTCATTAGTCGATATCAATCAAGCCAAATTCGTCGACTGAACGCAATCCGAATTCGTTGGCACCAACTGCCTCCAAGCTTACGCATAATTACAGGATGTATGCTTGGAATCTGGAGTCGTCGTAACTACCACTCCTCCAGCTACGAATCAACTACAAAACGCAAACATAGAGAGCTTCCGGAAACAGCGCGGAGACATTCAATCAATGGAAGTGAAATTTGCTGTCGCCTTGGGTGGTCTAGCGCCAACCCGCGACCCAAGATAGAACTAGTATCGGCATACCTGTCAAAATCAAGTTCAAAGTTTGGATTAAGAGCTACCGCTGCTGAGATAGCTTTTCAACTTATACCTTCCAACTTATACTTAAGTTTCTCTTCGTGTTTCCTTCTCTCTTTGTACCCTCCGATAATACAACTTATTCCTGACTTATTCGCGTATACGAGGCGTTCCAGATTTAACTCCGCTTCGTTAACCCACGAATCGTCATTTATCTTAGTTTCGTAACACTCGTCTCGAATCTCCGTTTTTCTATTGTCTATTTTCAAGATTTACAGGAACATCAAAAGTGAATATAATTTTTTTATACAATTTTTGAATCAATCAAATTTCGAAAATAAAATATAAAACGTTTCGGTCAACATTTAAATAAAAATATATTTAATAATTTATCAGTTGATATTCTTATATTTTTTATTCAAATGTCGACGAAACGCTTTATTAAATTATATTTTAAAAATAGACTATTAAAAAAAAACTGTTGATATATTTACTGATATTTAATTGAATATTTTTTATTCAAATATATGCTTTACGTAACTTTTATTCCTAATTCCAACATTAGATTTTTAACGAAACGAAACAATATAATTATGGGGTTTTCGTAACGATTGTTGTGCGAAAAACTATATCTAATATAATTATAGTAATAATATTATCAACCCTTCCGTTATTAGGGTATTGACTCGCCGTGTACTCTGAAATCGCATTAAATCAAATCAAATCAAAACCCTCTCACTCTCCCTTTCTGATTTCAAACTTTATTTTGTTACATTACTTTTAGTTTACTATCTTTTATTATCTTTATTTATCAATTTTTTCAAATGCTACTTTTTTAATATTATATATTTTGTTTATATTTATTTATCTTTTACCGTGCAGCCTGCTGGGGCAAAATAAATCTCATTAAATCAAATAAAATCAAATAAAATCTCTCTCTCTCTCTCTCTCTCTTTCCCTCCGTCTCTTTCCGCCATCTTGAGAAGTTCTTAACATAGATGGAGTATAATGCCAAGGTGGAAAGAAGGTTGAACCGACGATCGTCGATCGGTCCTCAATAAATCCTTGAAGAAGTTTAAAGGATGTCTATAATGGATTTGGGAGTATATATCTCGGTAGGTCGAACGAGTGGATGTAGAGACGGTAGGATCGAGGGATTCCAAAACGGAGTGAGAAAGCACGAGATGGAAAAAAAGGCGGCAAACTACAGAATCGCTTTTCTTGCAACGCTCTGAAGCTGTCGCTTCCCTCATTCACCCTCCTCTCTCTCTCTCTCTCTCGTTCCGAAGTGTTCCGTGATATCGTTAAGGGGTAGAAACGGGTATTCTCGTGAAGAGGCCCAGCGAGTACTATACCACGTTCAAGACGCAGCCGAGCAAGCTCGATAGACATCCGACTACTTTGGTCGAACCATTCCAGAAATTGAAAAATTCTACGTCCATCTTCGATTTATAGCTCGTACTCTTACGCCAAACTTCAACTTCCGTTACCTTTGTACGCTCAAACGGCAGGTCTTAAATAAGCGTTTTGGACAGCTTCCGGATGAAAAACGAAAGTAAATACGGCCCTGAACAAAAACAAAGAAAAATAGTCAACCCAACGAGAACCGTTTGAAAACTGTAACGTATTGAGGGTTCTTGAGGGCGACTCAAACGACGCGAACAAATACGAAAGCGAGTGGATCAAAGTGAAAACGAAACGTTGGATCGATTTTCAGATCTACAGCTGAGCAAAAAAAAACTGATCCAAAGGAAAAAAATACATATTGGCTAACACAAACAAACGGCTAAATCTGATACACCATCGATGTACGAAATAGTTATTATTCTTAATTAATTCGATTTTTTTTTTTTTCATTATTCCTTCGAGAATCATAATTCCTAAAAGTTTCAAAGATTTTTTGGATCGTTCGATGTCGTTGCCTTCCTCAAAGGGAAAGACGACTCAGATGAGCAAACTATCGGGGTAGGATAACCCTGTAGCCTCAAGGAGTCGATACTAGCTCCACCAGCAATGGGGTATCTATCGAATCGAATTTTCATTGATACAGACAAACCGCTGTAGTCGAGAATTACACTCGATGAGCCAACCTTACCCCAACCCTCCCAAAAAAAATACTTACTGGTGAGATACTCGATATTCCAGCTCGACAGGTATTTACCGATGGATAATTGTATGGATTACCAGTGAATTGGCAAGCCCGATATCAGTGGGACGGTAAAAATACCAGATAGGATATCGTGCTACCAAAAAAAAAAAAAGCAAACCCTCTTTGACTTTCAAAGCCTTCATCAATGCTTCAATGACGCGATACAAACAACGAGAATTCAATAAATCTCAGCGTGGAGAAAAAAAAATAATCGGTTTCCGGTGCGTCAAGTGAGATCGATACGAATACATCAGTTTATCCGGATAAAAGTTTTTATTGATGCAACGGTAGTTGAATGTCTTCTTTGAAACAAAAGTATAAATCGAAATCGTCAATTTTTTTAAGACCTTTTTTCATTTGTTCGAAAATTCGACCAAATTCCACTAGATATCCCATTTGAATCCAAATTTTAATTCTAACGCGGTTTATATACGTTCGATTTGTACGAAGGATATTGAAGACTCCACGATGATTCTAACATCGAAGATTCGACTTTGTTTTTTTTTTATCTTTGAGATACATAAATGAATTTAGGTTAGGGTTTGTTTGGGTTTGTTTGAGTCAGCTTTCATCTGGTTTGTTACACTTAAATGAACTTAGATCAGGTTTTGTTTGGGTTTGTTTGAGTTAACATTGAAAGGGAAGTAACTTTCATTGGATGTACCTAATCATAAGCCCAGCTACGGACTCCCTTTTCTCCATGATAATCATTAAAACAGCCAATTAGTAAATCCATTTGACTTCCTCAAGTTTCCAGTTTTCATTTTTCTTTTATTTTCAGTGTGAAGCCGGGATGTAACTTGTCACGGTTAATCCTCGCGTATGTAAGAAAACTCGGGGTGCGCGCAGCCATACGTAAAGGGGTCTATGTACCAGGAAGGTGGAAGCTAACTCGGGGAACGTTATACCGAAAGTTCGGTCTGATGTCCCGACAAGACTGATGCACATTCTCGGCTTTCATCCGTTTCTGTTCACGATGCAGACGAAGATTTGCCTCGAACTGTACGTCGCTGTTGCTTTAGTAGGACGTGTATATAGCTCCGGACGTTTCTCACCCCTTTAAAGATCGAGCCGCGTCTTCTCAATAGAACGGGGGGGTCCCGTTTTGCCTGCGTCGCGACAGGAGAGAAATAGGTCGAGCTTGCCAGAAAAGGCGAATAATTCCGGGACGCGAAAAGAGAGATAAGAAGAACGAGCACCGGAATTGAACATGTCAAAGACGTATCTCATCCTTACGGTGTCTCTTCAAACTCGATATTCCAGCAATTTTTTTTTTCTTCCTCCAAACTGTCTCGCGGTCGAAAGATCGAAGATGTTCCAACGAAGCTAGAGGGCTCCGTCAGCTTCGTTGCGTTTTCGTAAACGCGAGAAAAAAAAAAAAAAAAAAAAAAAAAACAAACGTTTTCAAATATTTGACGAATCGTTTCCGATAAGTCAGTGAGAAGAGCTGTCAACCGACGAAACTGGACCGGAAACCATTTGTTTTTTGTTCCCTTTATGATTGGAAACCATAAAGACGTCGATCTTTATTGGGTGACTTTTGCCATTTCCAGTATGACGGTCACTGATCTTATCTGATCCAATAGTCATTCCTCATAAATTACCTCAGCCATGTGAGATTTGTAACGTACGTAGTGTGCACGTGCTGGATCGTTGATACGTTTCTCCGTGATTCACGAGCTATGGGAAACGGAGGTTAAAAATAAATGGCCGCTAATAGGAGAGACGCGAATAAAAATTGGCGAGTTCCTTGAGATCGAATGGACGAGGGTCGTTTGTGTATCCTGTAATGGCCTTTCGAGATACTCGTTACGTGAGCAAATGATGAAGAAGTGGGAGTTGTACGTACGACCAGGCGTGTACGAGTTACGTGTGCCTGGAGATAAGAGCTAATAATGAACGATCGGGTAGGATGAGGCCGGAATGAAGATCAACGAACCTCCTCCAAGTTACTACGACAACGAGGTCAAAAAATATGACTGATATTCAAGAAGGTCTCTTTATTGAGAAACCTCCAAAAGAATTTGACATTAATGAATATAAATTAATATTAAATTAATTAATATAAAATAATATTATATCAATCAATATTAATTTATTATATTAATCGATGCTATTAATAGTAAAGGAGGAAAATATTTGTTTAAAAATACTCATACGAGGTTGTAAAATATTTCAACAAAATATAACCCTAGGGAATTGGGCAGTATTTCACCAAAATATTCTTAAGGGGATTGGATACCGTTTCAACAAAATATCCCTAGGGAATTGGACAGCATTTCAACAAAATACCATTAAGGGAATTCCATACCATTGCAACAAAATATCCCTAGGGAATTGAACAGTCCTTCATTAAAATACTCTTAAGGGGTTGGCTAGCATTTCTCCAAAAACATCGTCAACCCCGCGAAGTTATACCTTAAGGGGTTTGAAAATATTTCAACAAAAACAAAAATCAGTACGACGCGAAAGTCCGAGCGAAATGTATTGATTGATCAATTTTTTGTTCGATAACCGCGATATTTGAAGAGCGACCGATAAACCGAGTTGAATATTGGCAGGCCACGTTTCATCCGTCCAACATCGCGATATTAGCCGTGCATTCGGTTGGCACCCGTTCGCCGAAAGATTCTCGATTCTGTACGATCCCGAGCACTGATGCGTTCGTTCGAGCGCCTCTGGCGTTCGATTCTCCTCCCATTTAGCGATTCAGCAGGCGTTTTCAATTTGTACATTAATCTGCGATCGGCGGGGAGAAACGCTTCAAATCCCTTCCGTCTTGTACATCACGTAGAATCCCAAAATCCCAACACCATAGGCTTCATTCTTTTTTTTTTAGTCGTTTCCCGTTGCATCGAGGAAAACGTGCCTTTCCGTGACTTTTCTTTTTGTTTTTTTTTTCTTTCGTTTCTTTGAACACGCGCCGTTCACGTACGCTTCCTATGGCCAATAGTTTTGAAGTTACGATCGAGTTTTATCCTCGTTTACAGCCGATGGAAAATGGCGGAACGTTGGAAAAGTTCGTTGATTATTATTTAAGATATCGTCGTCAAAACGAATATTCGATGTTTGGATTTGTTCGTCGATAAGATGGTTGGTTATCTTAATGATTTTTCGTTGGAATATCCTTCAACACTTCAAAGGTATTTTCTTGAAATACGTTGAAACCTCTTAAAGGTTTTTTTTTTAAAAAACTATTTCATCCTTAAAAAGCATTTCGATGCAATGCTTTCCAACCTCTCGAGGCTATTTTACTTTTCAACCCAAACAAACCCAAACCTCGGGTATCAGACCAAACTTTCGCCTTTTTTAAGAATAGAACAAACAAAAAATGGGAATTATTTTCAAATATATTTTTCGTCCTGTATTAAAAATCGAAGTTTGGTTCAGTCTGAAAAAGTTGCTTGATTACCATCAGGTGATACACGCGCTGCCTCGAAATACAGGTTTTATCGTTATCAGGGTTTGTTCGCGAAACAAACGAGGAAAAGTGCTCGACACTCTCGTTATCGAAAGAATGATGTGCGAAGGGCTGGGTCGATGGTCGTCATGAACGTAATCCCATACGATTATCAACGGTCCTTAACATCCCGCCACGACCTGACACGTTCCTCTGCCAACGTGACGCCTCGTTGATAACCTTCAATGCCACAAAAGTCTACGCGTTACCGAGGTAATCCCCCATTACGTTTTTTTACGAGGTGCCCACTCCGAGGTGGGAATTCCGGACAGAAAATAAAATAAAATGCGAAGTACATCCCGGGCTTGGTACTTCAGTTAGGTTTAGTGCCCCCTTACTGTCCGATACTTCACTTCTCGTTCTCAGGAAAACTCGTGAACTGACGTTCCTTCAAATCAGTCAGTTGCGATAACGGAGTTGAAGAAATATGGACTTTTCGACAAATGGATTGTTGGAATTTCACCTAAGAAAATTTGTCTCCATCTGTCAACTTTGGTGACGCAAATTGAGTCAGCTTGACACCCAAGTATCTCCAATTTTTCTGTACCATTCCCAAAAGTTTTTTAAAAATTCTTATCATGCTTTTTTTTCTAAACTGTTAAAAACGAAATTAATCGTATTCAACTACAAACGTAATGACTTCGATAATTGACAAGGAATATTAATTTTGTTCGTTAATTTCATTAATTCATTAATTTCAAAATAAAAAAAAAACACACTTCGATGTTTTTGATATGAGAAAATGTCGGCTTTGTATTTTCGAAAATATTTAGAAGGATAGTGATATAGTAATACGAAGTGAATATACGTAATTATTATATTACGATTAATACAATAATCAAACGTTTCACTGAGTATATTAATAATAAATAATAAAAATGAATAATAAACATCTCTTTTAAAATAATCAGTAACTTTCCACATAATATATTTGCAAAGTTACAGAGTATTTATTATTTATAGTTTTATTCATACTATTATCTTGAGTATTTCGATTTATAGTTCATTTTTTAAAATATTTTAATCATCGATTGAACCAATAAAAAAAACAACTTTTTCAGCCTTCCAAAGCAGGACACTCTTTCGATAAAATTCCTGATAAGAAATTCGAAAATTAGAATTGTCAAATTACCAAATTATGCTAATCGAATTTATAACCGAAAAAAAAAAATTGACGCAGGAAAAGTATTTTTATTGAAAAATACTTTTCCGCACTATCGCTATTTTTATACTACGAATTTCATAGCGAAATTCACGTCTAAATTAATATCATTTATACGTCATATTTGAACGTCGCGGTACTAAAATTGAGTTGGGAAAGTGACGGATGGTATAAACATTGGGCATGGTGGTCCCCCTAATGACATTTCCAGGGAGGAATGATGTCTCGTTCGTGCCGTCTGTTCCGAAACATTCCAAGTTTACACAAACCGTGTCTGTCTTTCGCGTCATGAGGCAATTGTGTTCCTTCCATTTCCGCGTTCCGTCTCTATTTCCTTCATTTCCATGAACATACACGCCATATTCACGAGAGGCCTGCAAACGTAAAGATTCGAGCTTTTTTTTGCCGGCGACCCCAATCGCCTTCTTCTTTTAGCCGGTCTATGACTCGGCTAATTATCCGGTGATTTGTCGTTTCTCGTTCATCAACCCTCCATTTATACTCGAACCAACGTTTTTTTTCTCCCGAGTCGATACTTCGCTTTGCAAAAATCACTAAACTCTCGAAATTTCTAAAAACCCTTGCGAGCTTTATTTCTCGTAAATACTTCGATAAAAACTTCGAAAAAATGACTTTCCGGAAATGGTGAGAATGTCGTGTGAACTCTTTTTGTTTTTCACGATCAAAGTCAGGTAATGTTATGTTTTAAAAGAAAAGAAAATAATTTTGAGTTTATTTTCGATTTTTTGATTTTCGACCATATTTTTTTGGAATTACTCAAAAATTTTCACGTTTGCAACTCCAAAATCAACGGAAAATTGATTGAACTTTTTTTTTGGGTTTCCTAAAATTCAATGGGATTTATGAGAAACATGTGACGTTAAAGCTTGCAAAATAATTGCATTGGAAAGCAATAAGAATTAATTATTTTCAATTTTAACAATTTTTTATCGCTGCCAACATTGCTTAAATCCCTTTTATTATTTAACATTCGAAATAAACTATTAAAGTACTTGTACATTACATAAATAGTTCCATCACAGATTACCAAATAAAAAAAAACCAATGAAAATAATAAATAAAATTGAATAAAAAAATTATTTTTCATGAATCAATGAAATTAAAGAAACGAATTGAAAAATCGTAGAATTCCGTCGATGTAAACTTCAATGTACTCAATTGATTCGTTGAAGCCATCACTGACGTTCGATTGAATGATCGATGAATTTGACCAAACGTGAAGAACACTCGAAATTTGTTTACGGCATATTTAAAGTTTACTCCATGGTTGATCGCAAAAACAAACGCGACGTTCCATTTTCCAAGCCCTGAACATTTTTCCATTGGAAAGCAATGATGCGTGGATTTGCACAATGGAATCCCTCAGCGATCCCTCCCTGGCACTTCGTCATTCGATGACATTTGAATTCCGTTGAAACCGGATAAATCTATTTTCCAAAGTCTGTACAAATAAACGAGCTCATTCCTATTTCCACTCCCATTTGCTAGCTGTGTCGATTCTCGACGCAATCCTCGATCGTCCGCTGATTTCTTTGTCAATTTCTCGTTCCAGACCTCTCGTCTGGAAATCCTTCCAGATCTCGGGAATCAAATTCCCAAACGTGTTTTTCAATTTTCTTTTCTTTTTTTTTTTTGAAATTTTATTTTCTCTTTTTTTTCAGGAACGACGATGAAATTCACAGTCTTCCAAACCCGTATCTTTCTTATCGAGTTTATCCTGTTTTCGATCTCGTGTTTTGTGTTCTCTTAAAAATGTGGTCTCGTTTCGGAGCGCGTAAAAAAGCACGAGGAAAAAAAGAAGAAAAAAAAACGAAAAAAAAAAAAAAACAAAAAAAGCGTTCTGTTTGGATGCGCGGAGGGGAGAAACGCGAGGGAGTGAAAAAGCCTCGACTAACAGATTGGAGAAAGGATCAGGAGGATGAGAACGACCGGAATGAAGCGCTAGCTGAAAGTGCGATTCGATTTAGTTTTGGGGAAACGCCGCGGAAGTTACGCGCGGTGATACGTTCTTCGGATCGTAATAAATAGAAGAACAGCGGGCGAGGTGGCGGTGCGAGGGGGAGGGGGGTTGAGGGGAGTATCGCGAATCGCTTTGATGAAAACCATACCGAGAAAGAATTGTTCAGAGCAGTGTTGATAGGATCTGTACTTCAAGTCCCTGTACGTAAATTGAGTTAGGTCTATGGTTGGGCCCACGTGGAATTTACTTCATTAGGAACTTCAGGGAATTTACTTCGTTACTGAAATTTGTGGAATTTACTTCATTTGGAATTTCGGGGAATTTACTGGGTTGGGAACTTCGTGGAATTTATTTCATTAGAAAATTTGTGGAATTTAGTTTGTTTGGAATTTCGTGGATTTTACTTCATCTGGAATTTCGTGGAATTTATTTAATTAGGAAATTTGTGGAATTTAGTTTGTTTGGAATTTCGTGGATTTTACTTCATCTGGAATTTCGTGGAATTTATTTAAATAGGAAATTTGTGGAATTTAGTTTGTTTGGAATTTCGTGGATTTTACTTCATCTGGAATTTCGTGGAATTTATTTCATTATGAAATTTGTGGAATTTACTTTATTACTTAATTTGGAATTTACTTTATTACTTAATTTGGAATTTCGTGGAAATAAACCAATCGAAAATGTCTTAAATCCTAACGTGAATATCAGAAAACGAAATTAAAAAAAAAATCAAACGAAAATCTACATCAGTCCATTTATCCTAATCCTATCCCCCTAATTTCCGAACGAATGGCGTGATAAAATAAAAACGAAAGTAAAAAAAAACAAAAAACAAAAAAAGCAAAGCTGGTCTTAGCGCCCTGAAGCCCTCAAACCTCAAACCTTGCGCGTTCGCGAATTCAAATAAAATCCGTGAAATATTTAACGCGACGGGGGTCGCGCTCGATTGGTTTCGCAGATTCGCAATTAAAAGCTGTCTGAATACGTTCTCAACGACTTATCGAATTATTTCACCCCCGTGTCAAAAGCAGCTACTAATGATCGCCCGGGCGCTCAACGCGCACACTTTTACCTACGCGAAATGGCGTTTAGCATCGATGATGAAACGAAACGGAGGGTGCGAAAGGGGGACTTGTACCAGCCTCGGAAACTTAATTGAATCCATCGCATCGCCGTCACCGCCCTCCTGCTCCTCCTCCTCCTCCTCCTCCTCCTCTCGACTGTTGCGAACTTGATACACGGATATCGACCAATAAATGTTCAGCATCGAAAACGTCGTGTCGAAAATACCAGACTAGACCTGGATAACGTTCTGAAAAAATCTGCTCCCTCCGCCCCTCGCCTGTCGCTCCGATCGAGCTAAAATTTTTCACAAATTTTCCTTTTGATACTCTGAGAGAACCCCCAAAACGATTTTTCGAAAATAATGATTATTTTTCGAGATATTGAATTTTGAAAATTGTGACTTTCTGCTTTCTTTGGTGAACTTCAACAAGCTCCCCCCCTCCCCGTCCCGGTTGCCCCGATCGAGCTGAATTTTTTCACAAATTTTCCTTTTGATACTCTGAGAGAACCCCCAAAACGATTTTTCGAAAATAATGATTATTTTTCGAGATATTGAATTTTGAGTATTGAGAATTTCTGCGTTCTTTGCTGAACTTGAACAAACCTAAACAAACCCAAACAGAGATTTAAAAAAAAGAAAAATAAATGAAAATATACTTGAAGAAGAACGAAATGTTGTAAATGCTTTGAGGGTTTTTTTTTTTGCAGTAGAAAAGCACGTTCTGTGGTGGATTTTAGATTCGAGGTGGAATATGACTTTTGTAAAATTTAATGGAAAAATGTAAAATTTTATATCTCGAAAACTATAGCGAGTCGCTCAAAATACTTTTAGGAGTTGTTTAAGTATGTGAAAAAGAAAGACTGTGCAAAATTTCAGGTCGACCGGAGCGGGTGGGTGATTTTGGGAGGCGGCTTAATGAGCAAAAAAAAACAGGGAATAAAAATGAATGGAATGAAAAGTGAAAACAATCAAATTTATGAAGGTTTCGTATACAGGATGTATCTAACCTACTATTTTTCCATTGGTGAACGTGGAGAGTATCTTTTTTAGAGAACTCTATTTTTCCAAAAAAAAAAAGTTTGTGCAACAAACATTGGCCGAGATATTCACGAGTAAAGTTCAACGCTGCGTAAACAATGGCACAGCAGTTTTTTACGTCCGAGCTCGAGGGAAGCCGCAGGTTCGAAACTACGTTCCGACAACCGCGTTTTTTTTCTATTTATTTTCTACGTCGTATAAATAATAAATAACTCCTAATAAATAATGTGCAAATGAATTTATTATTCGCTATGTTTTATTGTTCAATTGAAAGAAAAGTTGACAATCGTTAACTTTCAGTTATCTTTGGAATATACTTTTTAAGAAGAAATAGTTGTTTTTTTATTTACCTTATTTTGAATATATTTTTTTCATTAAATATTGAGCAACTCGCAATTTTTTTTTTTTTTTTTAATAAGGCCGAAGTGAAAATAATGGTCAACTTTTTAAAAATTACAGTTTCTTGATGGAAACGGGTTGCTCTTTACAGAAAAAAATATTAACTTCATGTAGGAAATAAATATAAAATAAAATAAATGATTAATTAATTAATAAGCAATTAATAAACAATTGATAATCGATTATTATTGATTATTTAATGATAATTAAATAATTATAACTAAATATATTATTTAATTATAATTAAAAAATTATACGTTTGAGAAATTTCGGAATGAAATTATGTTTAACTTTGAAGACGATACGAAAAAATTGATTAATTAGCTTAAGACTACTATTACAAAACTGAACGATGGTTCGATGAAAATACGAATTCTAGATCAATGTCAAATGCCCTACGACCTTTAGAAAAAAATCTTTAGGTTCTCTCCACCTTTCAATTCATGGCTATTTCTATCCTGGAATAAAATTGTCATTTCGTGTCTTCCAGGTTGGAGGCGATATCGGAGGTTGGAGGAATCGCGGAAATTGGAGTCTCGAATGTGACTTCGCGATGTCGGGATACTCGGAACGAGAGGGCGACCGGAGGAAAACGTACGTCCCGCGACTGTCGTGCGCGAGGCGACTTTTCTTCCTGAGCTTTTTCATACCCGGTTTGGGCGCGGGGCCGAAGGTCCGAGCGGAGGCATTCGAATGTCCACCAACGGAGGTCATACCGGGCTGTCCGTGTTACAATTTCGAGGATGGCCTCTTCCTCGAGTGCCCTGGCGCGACCGAGGATACACTCAGAAATACGATGCTCGGGGTCTTGTCGGAAGGAGGTCAGTTAAACGAAAATACCGTGTGAAAATAAAGGCCCTCTCCGTCTGCTGAGTGGCTCGAGTATTTACTGGGAGCCACTCAAAACTCTGAATATTTCCGGCGGTTTAAAACAAACGGTCCTCAATCAACGCAATTCACCTTCGAACGTCCTGTGCTTGAAGATTCGTTGACTGGAAATTCCTCGTAAAAATTTTTTAAAATTCTTATTGGAAATTTCCGTAAAATGGCTTGGTCTTTCGTTAACGTTTTTTTTTTTTTTACCAAAAGGGGGTTATTTGATAATTTTGTTTAGTACAGGACTCACTCGAGGGTTTGTTCGAAGACAGGGCTTCCTTGAGGATTTACTTACCAAGAAAATACTTATTCGATGGTTTTTACATCAAGGGCTTACTTAAGTTTCTACGTTGATCCATGAATACGACAACGGATGATTAATCACCGGTAATTTAACGATTGTTCTCTGTTCTCGTAATCAGGTCCGAAAACGATAGTGCAATCGTTGAGCGTGTACGAGTTGGACAAGAGTATCGAGGAGTTGAGGGAGGGTTCGTTTCCGAAGGGTTCGCAGATAAGGCATCTGCAGATATCGCACTCGTCGTTGCGCGAGATAAGCGAGAGCGCGTTTACGAATCTGAAGGATAATCTTGAGTCGTTGGCATTGGTGTCGGGTCGTTTGCCACAAGTGCCGCAAAAATCTCTCGCTGGTCTTCACAAGCTGGCAGCGTTGGATCTCGAGGCTAATCTGATACACGACTTATCCTCTTATTGTTTCTGGGGTTTGAAGCTGATAAAGTTGAGTCTAAAGGGGAATCAGATATCGAAGATATCGGAGCACACGTTTACAGGATTGGAGGACAGCATGAGCGACCTAGATTTGGCGGAGAACAAGCTCAAATTATTTCCTATGACGGCGTTGCGAAGACTGGACAGTTTGGCCTCGTTGCGTCTGGCTTGGAACGAGATATCCGAAATAAAGGACGACGGACACTCGAAGCTGGCGTCCCTCTTGATCCTCGATCTGAGCAGCAACAATTTCGATAAACTGACGGCGGATTGTTTCAGGCCTTGTCCCGTATTGCACACGCTATCTTTGTACTACAACTCGATCGAGACTGTCCACAAGGACGCTTTTCTTTCCCTCAATGATCTGGAATCGATCGATCTCAGTCACAACAAGATAGTATTTCTGGACGTTGGAACGTTCAAGGCTAACCTAAGGTTGCGCACTATAGAGCTCAGCCATAACCACGTACACTACATAGGTGGAGCATTCGCGAAGCTACCGGAATTACGAGAGCTCTATCTCGCCGAGAACAACATATTGGAAATACCCGGGGAAGCGTTTTCCGGTAGCGGCTCCCTGGCCGTGATCTATCTCCAGCAGAACGCTATACGAAGGATCGACGCGAGAGGGCTCTCGAGTCTTACTCAGCTGGGGCAACTTCATCTCAGCAACAATTACATCGAAACCGTACCGGTTGAGTTTCTCGAGAGCAGCGTTAATCTATCGTCCCTGTCATTGGACGGTAACAAAATTCGAGATCTACGAGCCGGTACTTTCGCGAAGCTTCGTCAATTGCGAGAACTCAGGCTTCAGGATAATCGAATAGGGGAAGTTAAGAGGGGCGTGTTCTACCAGCTGCCGTCATTGCTGGAGCTGCACTTGCAGAACAACGCTATTACGAACATTGAAAGCGGCGCCCTCGGGACCCTCGATTCCCTCCAGCACGTTAATTTACAGGGCAATCAGTTGTCAGCTCTGGGCGATGTCTTTCAGCTTTCGTCCACCGATTCTACGAGCGGAGGTGGCGGGGGCGGAAGTTCCCTCGTTTCGATTCAACTGGACAGCAATGGCCTGGAGGTTTTGCACAACGATTCTTTGAGGGGTCAAGCTTCCGTCAGGATAATGTGGCTCGGACACAACAAACTCACCCACCTTCAAGCTCCCCTGTTTCGCGATCTTCTACTCGTCGAACGTCTCTATCTCACCAACAATTCAATATCGATTATCGAAGACACAGCTTTTCAGCCGATGCAAGCCCTCAAGTTTCTCGAGCTCAGTATGAACAAACTCACCCGTGTTACGACCAAAACCTTCGCGGAGCTTCGCGAACTCGAGGAGCTTTACCTGCGTAACAACGGCCTGAGTAAACTCGAACCTTACGCTCTTACCAGCCTCAAGAAACTTCGCGTTCTTGACTTGGCCAATAACAATCTCACGATTCTTGAAGACGAAATTTTTCAAGAGGATCTGCCGATAACGAGCTTGAATCTGCGCAACTGCTCGATCGAGAATATCGAGAACAACGCTTTTAGAGGCCTCAAGAATCTTCTCGATCTCAATATCGAGGACAACAGGCTCACCGCTTCCGCCCTCAGGAAATTGACGTTCGTTAGTCTCAGAACTCTTACCGCTTCGGGTAACAACTTCAGTGAAATCGATGAATACAGCCTTTACGGTTTACCGTCCCTGCAAGTACTCCATCTTCGAGACACCCGGATCGAAAGACTGCCCGAAACTATCTTTACCCTCAATCCCAATCTTGCGCGTTTTCACGCCGGTCGTAATCTTCTGAGAGATTTGCCCGATCGGATCTTCGCGCAGTTGCACTCTTTGAGGGAAATACACTTGGAGCGAAACCTCATCGAAGCGATACCTTACGTCGCTCTGTCGTTCGCTCACAATTTAGAGATACTCACGATCTCGCGCAACAAGATAATAACCGTTAACGCTGCGAATCTTACGAGCATGAGGTACTTGAGGGAACTCGATCTCAGCCACAACAGAATCGAAACGATGACGGGTTTCGCAATGGCCAATATGTCGCGACTTTTGTCGGTCGATTTGAGTCACAACAGCTTGAAAGCTTTACCGGCTAATATATTCACCAGGTCAACCATGCTGAGACGAGTCGATCTTTCGGAAAACAAATTTATGCAGATTCCAGCGATAGCCCTCTCCGGACAAAATTTACCCGGTCTTGCTTGGCTGAATCTGACGAAAAATCCACTGAATCGTATTCACGATGTTCCGTCGAAAGCCAAATATCCGGCCCTCCAAGAAATTCACATTTCCGGCACCAATCTGAGCATCGTGACGTCACAAGATTTCGAAGCTTTCCCTGCTTTGCTTCACTTGTTCTTGAGCCAAAATGGGATACTCAGAGTTTCGCCGGGTGCCTTCAGGAGTTTGCCGAATCTCTTGACGCTTCACTTGGGCATGAACAGCCTTGAAATTTTACCCAAGGAACGACTACAGGGAATGGAACATTTGCGGATATTGAATCTAACTCACAATCGACTCAAGGAACTCGAAGAGTTCCCCAGCGATCTAAAATCTTTGCAAATACTTGATTTGTCGTACAATCAAATTGGCATCGTTGGCAAAGTCACCTTCAAAAATCTTATCAGTCTTGTCGAACTTCATCTTTACGGGAATTGGATAAACGCCATTTCCAGCGAAGCCTTCAGACCACTCAAGAAATTACGGCTTTTGGATCTAAGCAGAAATTACCTGGAAAATCTACCTCTCAACGCTTTTCGACCACTCGAAACTCAGATACGCAGCTTGCGCGCTGAAGGTAGTTACGTCACTGTCGTTTACTTAAATCTAATTGTTGACATTAATCATATTCAATCGTTCTTTGCCGAGGCAGAGAAATCTATTTTCGGATTTGCCATTTTCATTCTTTTTAATAGAAAAAAAAAAAAACCTTACGACCTCAAAGTGACAAAAAAAACAATATTGATACAAACATAAACATTAATCAAGCAAAATGAAACAATTTCATTTCAATTAAAATCACATTGAATTTGAATTGATCCTAATTGTTTAAAAATGTTAATAAAAAATTAAATAATCAGTGACTTTTAATAAAAATATCAACCAAAAAAATCATTTTTTCAATACTGTACTAAACAATTTGATTGAATTGCGTTAAAATCGATGAAATTTTTATTGGAAAAAAAAAATACCAAAGGAAAAAAGATATCGTCAATATTTTCAGCATAAAATCGTCGATTCATCATACTGTTAAAAAGAAAAGGGTTTTTTTTCTCGACTGGTGAGAAGCGAAATTGTAATTTTGGAAAGTTTCTCGATGTCGAATCGTTGAAGAACGCGGAGTTTCGCTTGTTCGCAGAAAATCCGTTGCACTGCGGGTGCGAGTCCCAGGAGTTATGGGAATGGTTGCGCGATCATCAAAAGCTCGTCGGTCGCGTGGGACGTGATCGTGAACGCGGAAGTAACCGGGGCGTCGGGGTGGGCGAAGTTGAAACGGGTTTGCTCAGGTGCGAACAGCCACCGGAACTACGCGGTCTCGTATTTCTCGATCTCGATCCGCGCGCGTTCTGCTCGGTGCCGCTTGTCCTCAAACTCGCTATTCAGGATATTCAACCGTTCTCGGTACTCGTTTCATGGCAGAGCAGAAATCATTCGGGACTTCAAGGTTACCAGGTTGCCTATCACGCACTCGACAACGTCGACGAGGTGAGTCTTCCGATTATTATTGCTAACTTTTCGAACGGCTCGTCAAAATTGTTCAGTCATTTTAACGCTCATATTTTGTTATTGTAAATATCCCGAAATGAATTTAATTATTGATTCAATGAAAATATCATTCAATTAAAATAAAAAATATTGCATCGCTTCTAATATTAATTCAATATAAAATAAAATTTATTAAAATGTAGTTAAAGTGTATTATCTTTTAAAATAAATTTAGTTAATTAATGAATTAATAAATGATCATTTAATTTCATTCAATTGAATTGTTCACTTATATTTAACTTAATGGAATATCACTTTTTTTTTATACTCATTTTTTCGTTGTTAAAAATTTCAAAAATTGAATTTTATTATCACAAATGATATTTTTATGAATTTGGCGAAACGATGGTTCGGTAATTTTTATTTAATTCAATTTGATTATTCGATTATTTAATTGATTGCTATATTACATTTTTTATTTATTTCTCGTTTTCTACTCATTTTAACTTCCGAGGAATTCTTTTGAATAAAGCTTCCGATGAAAATTCGTGGAAAATTATAGTAATCATACGTTTATTTTTCACGAAATTCTATCGGACTCCACATCAATCAAAATGCGAAAAAATATTATTTCTCTTCGACGTGTCCATTCATACGAGAAAAATATAAACCAGTATGCACTCGCACCGTCCAGCCTCTTGATTTCTGTAGGGCATGACGAGTATGACACGTACATACGCTTAGAGCTCAAAGCGAAAAAAAAAACCGATACCGTGTTCCCTTCCATTTTATTTCACAAAGCTCCGGTACAGAGCTTTCAGTATTCAATAGTGGATGATCGGAAATTATTTTTTCTCTCATTTGTTGAATTTCCGGATATCGAGACTCGATGAATTTTCATTAAGAATATACATCGTTGATTATTATTTCATTTTTTCAAAAGTTCTGAAATATTTTTCATTAATATGCACGAAAATAAAAAGTTTCCTCGAGGGAAGTCGAGGAAATTAATTACTCTAATTAGACACAAAATCTGAGAAACCCAATTATATATATTAATTAAACGAAAATCTATTAAAAATTTTCACTTTAAAACGAACGTCCTAAATATTTTTTATATTATATTAAATAACTGATCATCGAATTTCCGGTCCGAATCTTCTCCAGTCACTCAAACAAAAAAAAGAAAAACCCGAAAAAACAAACATTTTATTTTTGTATAAACATCATTTTTCAAACTTCCCAACCTTTTCTAACAAATTTGTCAGAATAACAACCCAAACAAACCCAAACAAACTCATCGAATAAAACGAATTAATCTTTTTCAATAAAAAAACAAACCTTCCTTAAAATTTCATACCTAATTTCAGGCCTAGCTAATATTCAATTTCCGGTTATCGAGTCCAGACGAAAAAGATTAAAAAATTCCAAAATAAATCCGTGATTTTTTTTCTCGTAGATAATATTTCTCGTAGGTCGAATAACGATATCTGTTGTCCGGTTTATCCGAGCTGACACCTTTAGGGTTTCGAGGGTGAGAAATAATGTTGGGATTTGGTCTGTTTCTTATCAGGTACGAGGAAAGCTATTGGATCCGAAGTCTCGTTCAGTGAGGCTGTCGAAGCTGTCGTCGGACACGCGTTATCTGATATGCGTTTTGGGTCTTGGGAATTGGGGAACCCCGATACCGGAGGACACGAACGGTTGGCAATTTAACGGTTCGCGGGACGAAGTTATCGAGAGTTCGTTGCCGCCAATGATGATAGATTCACCGATGAGTCGATGCACCGAGGTGAGAACTCTCGACGCGCCTGATTCGGTGATCGGGGAAGGAACGATCGGAGATCGGGGTGGATTGGCGAGTATTCTGACTCGAAGATTAGGACTGATCGTTGGCAGCTGCATGGGATTCGTTGTTTTTATCGTGCTAGTCTCGGTTCTTGGTTACATGAAAATGAAAAAGCAGAGAGCCGCCATGAAAAGAGAACAACCATTGGCTCCCCATCCACCCGAGTACATGACTTATCGACATTTTTCGCTTCAAAGCGGCGACAGAGCTGAAAATCCCAGTTTCATCAGCAACATCGGCACTACCCCATTAAACTCGTAGCACAAAATCAATCCCACCAAAAATCCGATCGAACGTCACGACGCCATCGAACTCAAAAACGTTTCGACGAGATCCGGTATCTTTGGTTGAAACTTATATCAAACCAAATTCGAACATCGATCACCCTGAGAAAAAGTTACACGATCGATTTCTTACCTCTTACGGGTGATCGAAACTTTCCTTATGGAATACGTCTCGATTGTACGGTTTTTGTTGTTTGATATATCGTGTATCCGTACGTCATCTGTGAACGAGAGCAAACTATCTTTTCGAATGTTGCACCCTTCGGTCGTCTTGAGGTTTCCTACTTTTTGCTCGATATTCGTTTTCACGATTGCGAAATGATTATCCCTTACGATTATAACGGTGGATATTCTTTCGATACTGGAAAACAAAGGCTTTACCAATAACGAAAGGAAAGAATTCTCAAATTGGAAGATCGAATATTTTTTTGATACCGAAAAAAAAGGTTTTTAGACAAATCAAAGAAAAGAGTTCTTCAATTGCAATGTTGGATATTTTTTAACTGCTGAAAAAATAAACGTTTTTCCAAAAATCAAATACAAGAGTTCTCCAACGTTCTCTTGACTGGAAAAAACAAAACATTCTTCCACAAAAACGAAAAAGAAAATGTAATCAAATAGCACCACTCGATGTTTTATCTTTTCCGAAATAAACATTTTCCGAAAAACCGAAAAGAGAGATCCCATTGAAACGTTAAATATTCCTTCTTCGCTGAAAAAAAAAAAACGATTTCCAAAAAAACCAAAGAAAAAAGGTGTTCGAGCGACGAAAAAGTCGAACCGAAGCTGAGTGTAAATCGAGTCGAAAAACGAACGTGTCTCCAAACCGAGAGGACACTCGAGCAACGATATTGCGAGAAAAAAAAACCCAGAATTTTTGTATTTAACCGTACGAAGACTGATTTTTTTAATGGTCCGTTAAAAAATGCGACCAGACTACGCACACCGGTTCTTTAAGTTCGAACCTCGCAAGAAAACGTTGGCATTGTAAAATAGAAGACATTTTGTATATAACGATAGCTAGGTGACGAGTCGAAGTGGAGAAAGGAAAAACGATTTTCAACGGAGACGCCGGAAAGACAATTAAGATGACATTGTTTTGTCAAGTATAGTCGTTGGTTCCACTCGATGGCGCGAATCGCTAAGTGCTAATAAAAAATTAAGAATAAAGGAGCAAACAAACGAAAAAGACAAAAAAATCCTATCTCGTATCACGGGGTTGAAGTTTGCATCGTTGGAAAGCAACGAATTTTATTTTTTATTTTTTTTTTTCTCACTCTCGTTTTCACAATTAAACGAAATCTTGCCAATTTTATTTTTCCATCGAATTTTCACCTCCGAAAATATTCGAAAACGAATAAAAAAGAGGAAAAAAATTTCGTTATTTTCGTTGCATCCCAAAAATGCAAGTTTCAAAGTCGTCTCGTATACCAATAATTGTATAATCGTCCGCACACACGTTCGTAGTAAAACAAAAAAAAAAAAAAACAAAAAAAATTATTATTAGCTCGAGTCCCCTCCCCGTTACGAGTTAAAAAAAAAAAAAAAAAAAAAAAAAAAAAAAAAAAAAAAAAAAAAAAAAAAAAAAAAAAAAAAAAAAAAAAAAAAAAAAAAAAAAAAAAAAACACGAAATGTAAAAGAACGATGTGAGCGTTGATAAGGGTGGTTCGAAGCCACGATTTCGGAGATACTTCGAGGAGAGACAATTGTATATAATTAGAGATAACAACATAGCATTGTATATTACCGGTCTAGGCTTACGATTAATAATAATTATTATTATAATAAATAATTATAATAATAAATAAAAAAAGAACAAAGAAATAACGATTCAATAACACCAAAATAAGTGTTCGGAGTTATTCGGCATTGATTTCGTCCTGCCCGATGTTCCCCCTTTATTTCCAGGAACTTCATGCTTCGTTTTTTGTTAATTTTGACGTAAGATTTGGGGCAAGTGTGCGCACGGGGTAAGTCTCCATAAATTGGTTTCACTGTACTCGGTAAATTTTCTAATAAATATTGCGACCGGACTATGCGCCCAAAAATTTTGAAAAAATAACTCGACATGCTTCGAACCTTGTAGACAACGTACGAAAAATATATTTGTACAAAATGAAAGGCAAAGTATTTTAAAAAATTCACAAAAGCACGAAAACGAAAAAAAAAAATCACAGTTTCACAAAAAAAATCATAACATCGCGAGTTTTCAAGATTTGTGTCTGAAATTTAAATCTTATACTCCTTAGATACAGCCCTTTGAATGAAAAAAAAAAATAGGAGCTCCGGGCACGTTCCAATTCCGGACGTTGATAAATTGAATTCCTTTTAACTTTAATTCAGGCTTACATATCGCACTTTTCGGCCTCGCTAAAAAATTAATTTTCGGATCGTTCGGTTTCGCTTCGTTTGAAAATAAAAAAAAAAAAATAAAAAATTTCAAGAATCAAAAACTAAAAATTGAAAAATAAAAAAATAAAATAAAAGAAATTAGATAAAAAAACAATAATAAAAACGGCGCTAATGAAATAATCAGAGCTTTCGATTCTTTACTGAATCTGCCATCCACCGTTCGTTCGGGAATAAAATGCATGCGCACACTTGCCCCAATGACCGTGCGCGACAAAAACGCAACGACGAAGAACTGGACCAGTTTGGCGCCCCTCGTTGGGTGGATTTTAATCGAGCGACACAAATCGTGAAACGTGGGGAGGTTTATGACGAGCGACAAGTCGGAGAAACGAAGGAAACGAGTAACGGGTTCGTGTATCCGAAGTATAAGCCCGGATTAGAGGAAAACCGGGCGGGATGGCTGTCCGCGCCCACTTCGCTCACGGGAATTGATTCATGGATGATTCTATACGTGCACGACGGAGAGACACACGGACGGATAAATGTTCGGGAATTAACGTTGTCGCCTGATACTCGCGTTTTCCCCTAGCACCGTCTAATCTGGATTTATCGTCCGAGTTCCCGAAACCTCGAGCCAGCACTTTCGGAGGTTCCGAGCGTAAAAGCAGAAAAAAAGTCAAGATAATTTGTATCTCGACGTAATCGGGGAAACAGCGGGCACGATTGCGGCGGCATTTTCTTCCGTACGGCCAAAAGAATAACACCGGAGTAATCGTTCTATTTCATTTCGTGGTAAATGCGTTCTCGTATATATATATATATAGATATATTTAGAATGAAATATCAAAATTTTGAAAAAAAGACGGCATAAATAATGAATTTACGGGAACAACTTGAATTTTGAAAATTTTGGGAATTCTACTTTCGTCTTATCGGAACTGATAAGTTCTTTCTAGTTTTATCGTGATAATTGATGAATCAAATGAACTTTGCATTTTCACCAATAAACTCTCATGAAAAACTCGATTTTTAAATATTTTCATAATTTTCGTTTGCTGTTATCAGGATCGATAAGCTGTTTCCAATTTTATCGGGATAATTAATCAATTAAATGAACTTTGCACTTTCACCAATAAAGTCTAATGAAAAACTCGATTTTGGAAAATTAAAATAAATTTCGTTAGGTCTCATCGAGATCGATAAGTTTGTACTTCCGTTGGGCTCCAACGTTGCAAACTTCGAGGATGCACGTAGAAGCTTGTTTTTTTTTATTTTTTGTTTTTTTTTTTAAACTCGCGACGGTAAGTTTTTGGTTGAAAAGGGTGCGAACTGCGATTTCGATAATGTTGAGAATCGAGTACCCGAAAAGAGGCAACTCGTCGTGTAAATTCGATTATTTATAATTCTGAGCACGCTTGGGTTGAACTCGGGGAAACGTTGCAACGCCAAAAACTTGGTCGCACACGTGCTGCGAGCCACCTGCGTCCAACAACGATTTAATGGATTTTTCAACGCTTCAATTTTACAAGTTGCATACAGGCGAGGAAAAGTTTTCCCCAGCTGGCGAACGAGTTATTCTTTTGATGAAAAAAAAAAAAAAGAAAAAAATTATTTCCTCCCTTCAATAGGGATAAACTTGACGATGGGTGACCGTGCTTGATAAAGGCGATTAAAGTAATTGGACCTTACACGAGTCAGATACCTCAGTACTAATAAAGTGTAAAAGAAAAACTCGATTTTTCGAATTAAAAAATTGTTCGTTTGGTTTTATCAGGATTGATAATTTATTTCCAATCTTATCGTGATGATTTATCAACGATGTAACCGTTGTAATCGTACTAATAAATTTTTGAGAAACACTCGTTTTTTGTTTCGAGTTTTTCAAAAACTGCCGTTACAAATATTTCAGTAAAAAAGAAAATTAATGTTAAAATAATCTGATTGATCGATAATAATGTAAATCTTCGCGTATTGAGTTAAACCAAATCAGCCGAAAAAAAATCGTAAATCCTTGTAGCGAATAATAAAGCTGCTTTAAATTAGGCAGCGCGAAGAGGATTGAACGAAATAAATTAACCACATAAATCACGGTGAGAAGAATTTGCTTGGAAAAAGGTTCCTGAAACACGGCTCCTGAGACGGCAGACCTCGTTAGTATTTATTGTACGGTGCTTAATAAATTTTCTTCAGTGCTTCTCATAAATCGCTCAGCTCCGTTTCGCGTCGCGGCTTTTCTCGGTTTTCCTGGAGTCTCCGGTTATCCCTAGTTTCCAAAGTCCTCTAGTGAATTTTCCGCGTACAACGATACGAAATGAAACTAGCCATTCGTGAAAATGATATTTGTATCGATACCGAGAGTGGGGGGTGAGAAAATGTCGGTCCTCGTTAATGGTCAATGAATTATTCATCGTTAATTTATAGTTGCTCATTAATCGTGAATAAATCGTAAATTAATAATGAATGCAGCGTTAATAATTCGTCGTTGACTAATAGTTTGTAATTAATCATTAATTAATCGTGAATTTGTTTGGGTTTGTTTGGGTTTGAATTCATCGTGAATTCATCGTGAATTCATCGTAAATAAATCGTTAATAATTCATTATTAATGAATCATTAATCATTAACCGTTGATTAATCGTTAATCATTAATAATTAATTAATCCTCAATTAATCACGAATCAATCGTTAATCGTTAATTAATTATTCGTTCGTTATTGATTATTCGTAAGTAATCGAAACCCGATAATCCATTTTCACGATGAGAACGTAAACGACATTAAAGAGAACGAAGACCATCGAAAAATTTAATTTTCTTCCCGTCGCGTGATCCCTCCTTGAAACTCACGTGGCGATTGTTTTGGTCAGGAAAAAAAAAGAAGGAAAAGAAGCGGCCAAAGTAAAATCCAGCGTCAGGGAAAAGTCCCTCGTCGGTTGGCCTTTCAGCTCTTCCAGGGATCCCCGAGAGGGGTAGGTTTCCTCGGTCGATGCGAAGGACGGGCGACTGGAAAGGGTGTGGATCCTCCGTAAAATCTCTTGTCATAAAGTTTATGGGCCGAGTCTCAGTTTCTGGCGCAAAGTGGAAACGAGGGAAAACGGACGAGACCGGTATACGCGTATGGTCTACCGAGGGATGAACCTGTCCCGTAGACGGGGGAAAACCGACTCGCCGCTGATTCTCCTCCTCCTATATCCCTCCTTATACCTTTATCCAACCGGGAAAACGGCCAAATCAAAATAAAAAAGGACGGATGTACGTCCTTACGTCATAACGAAATTCGAAACGAGCTAAATATACATGGAAACCAAAAAAAAACGAAAGCTGCACTTCGTAAATAAATAAGAAAAATATGAAAAATATAAATATTTAAAAATAAAGAGATATAAGATGGAAAATTAAAATTAAAATCGAGTCTAAAAATCATGTAACGATAGAAGATAAAGAATACTAAAAAAAAAGGAAAAAAAAATCGAAATGAAACAACCAAAGAAAAAAAAGACAGAAACAGAGGAGGAGAGAGAGAGAGAGAGAGGAGAAAAGAGCCAAGTGAAAATCTGGATGACGCCCCACGGTTACGTCGAGTGAAATTTCTTGAATAAATATTTTCAATGCTTCACCCCGAAGCTTCCTCGGAGCGAAATTTAAGACCTGAAATACGTGGATGTCTCTGGTGCCCGTGCGGACGAAAAGCGTAACTCGTTCGCGTCACTTACTCGAAGAGTTTTACGTACCGAAAGAAGCAAAGACCACGGATAACTCGACGAGGCGCGGGGGGGGGGGGGAGGGGGGGGGCTTTTCAACGAGTGTACCTGATGAGAAAAAGGTTCGTCCTCTGCGGCGACGAACTGGAAAATCCAAGAAACGTCCAAACGGGCAAATTCCTCGGTACGTAACTTCGAAATTTTTAAACACGAGTGACGAGCACGTACTTTCGTGATCGTGATCATCGCACGTGTGTACAGTCTCGCTCAAAAGTATCGAACCGTCGAGTTTACGAAAATCGAGTTTCGCGTCGAAAAATAAAAATTTACAAAATTATCAAACGGAATTTTTAAGAATACAAACCTGGCTTTTGTTTTCCCTTTTTTATTATTATTTTTACCATTTTTTTCGCACACGATTCGTTATTTTTGAAAATTTGTTTTATTATTCATTTATTTTGTTTATTTTACTAATTTTGTTTGATTTATTTTTTTTTATTTTCCAATTTTCTTTAGCCGAGTTATTAAACTTTTTGTAGAAAAACCTTCAAAGCTAATCAGCTTTTTTCGCGAAAAACTGGATCGCAGGTTTTTGAAAAAAAAACTCGATCATTTTTTCACCAGATTTTTGTTGAAAGCGTTTTTAAAACAAAATCCAAACCCAACACAGTTTTCTTTTTTTTTTTTCTTCGGAAAACCGCATAGCTCGATGAACATACGCGTACACATATATACATATGAAAAAGTTGAAGCGAAGTGTATGGGGTGCGATGACGCATTGATCCGTAAAGATCACGAAATCAGAGGTGACGAAAGTTCGGAGTGAAAGCTTTCCTTCCGGAATGACAAACCGAACGATAAATTTTTAGGAACGGAAACGCAGTTGCCCGTATAAATCGAACGCGGAATTTTCTATTGACGAATGTGAACGAATGATTTTTATTCTATTTGCGTTGGGGCTTGTTTGTAGCTGAGTTCGAAGACAGTTGGATTCTGTGGAAATCGTTCGTCGAGGAATCGTGATTATGAAAGACGAAAGGTCACGGTGTTTCGATCTCGCGTACGAAGATGAACAAATTTCGGCTGAGTTAATACCAAAATTTACTTTACTAATTATCAAAGTCTCTGCATGCAATTTTATGTTATTTTTATTATTATTATCATCATTATAATAATAATTGTTATTATTATTGTTATCGTTATTTGTTTTTTAATAATTATCATAATAATAATTATTATTATTATTATAATTATTGTTATCGTTATTTGTTTTTTAATAATAATAATAATAATAATTATTATTATTATTATTATTATTATTATTATTATTATTATTGTTGTTATTATTGTATACCACTTAGGCAATTTACAGTGGAACATTAATTATTCAAATGGCGATTTGAGATCTCAAAAATATCAATGATCCAAAAAATTATTAAATTCATTCGAAAGCTCAGTTACACCGGAAAACAAGTATTTTACGAGGCAGGCTATTGCGCCACAATATTGGCCCGAACATTGCGAACGTTTGGGAGTTTCCCGTTTTCGAAAAAAATCGATATTTCAATTACCCCAGCTACTTCGAGTATTCGGTTTTTTTATTTCACGAATAATTTTGTGGTCGTTTTGTAGAATTCGGATAATAGACGATGCTCCATCGTAATGACAATTTTTACCACCGCATCCAACTCGGAATCAACCGATTGATGGAGAAAAAAAAAATTGACGCAAAAAAATATTTTTTTTTTGCACCGTCGAGCTTTGACGGGCCGCGAGATGGAAGCCGAAAATTTGAACACCGGTGGAGCAGCGTTTTCATCATTCACGGTTCACGGTAGATCCGCGTAGTGGCACTGGAAATTTGAAAGGTGAAAAATGGGCGATTTTTTTTTTTTAAGCTTTCCTTTCTCCCTTTTTCATTGGATCTTTAATTTTCATCGCTCGAGAACATCTGCGCGAAGAGATTCAGGGATGTCGATAAAATCGTCGCTGAAAGGGTCAACACTCAGGCCCGGCTAAATCGATCTTCCAATCACCACACTGAACGACGACGCGGTCGAATACGATAAAGGACGCTGCGAAACAACGCCGAGAAGACCCAACGACGACTAATGAATATATGTATGCTTCAGGACTCAACTTTCTCAACCTTCGTTGATCCTCGGATTGAACTAGAACTAGGGCGCTTCTAATAGTGGCTTGGGGGAATCAGGATATCGGTCCTGAAAGGTTTCGTCATCGACCGGATACAATCACAGCCACCAAACACTTCGCAGTTTTTCGTAAACCTGTTTTAACTCTACAGCCAGATTTATTTTCCATTTTTTTGTTTTGTCATTTACTTCATCATTTTTTGACTCTCGAACGTTTCCTCTTTTAGCGAACTTCGTTTTATTTCCCCTTATTTTTGCGGACGTTGAGCTTGATTTTTTACGTTTTTTAGTTTTATTTATTCGGAGTTATATTTTATTTCTCCCATTTTATTTTTACAAACGTTGAACTCGCTTAATTACACTTTTCAAGTATTATTGTTTCTTTTTTAACTTTAAAAACGTTCAATCCAATTCTTCACATTTTATCAAGTTTTATTTTACAGAAAAAAAGAACATTCATTGACACCCATGGTAAATAATGAAACAAATGGAACTCTGGATTGTTGCTAATTCCAATTGTCAACGATCACTGAAACTTTACATCCATTTCCTACCACCATTAATATCCCAATCCAATAAATATCCTCGTACCAATGAAAAGCTTCCAACCTTCCATCTTTCGATGTTCAAAAACGTGTTCATCGGTATCAAATCTTCGCACGATCGCGCTCAGTTCCCAAGTATTCCACAAACCCTCCGAAAACGAAAAAAAAAACTGTATTTTAAAAACTTAGAGATCGTGGAACGAAAAAACGTTGTCCATTAGCATTCATCAATGGGCAGTTCATTTTCGCTGACTCATAGGAGGGAAAACATATTTTTCCGTCGTTTCGCACGTAGAGGTAGATCAATATTGGTACATAGGTTAGGGATGTTTTCGGTAGGCGTGCCGTTGAGTATTACGGGATATCGGTGCCCGGTAAAGTGTAATAAAGCTGATGGACGGATTGGAATCACATTGAAAGCGAATTCCGAGCTTGGTGTATATATTCGTAGGATATATCGGGGATGGGTGAATGCAGGATAAGCAAGGGGGTCTAACGGTGCAGTACCAGGATCGATAGGAACCCATAGAAATTCATCGTGACCCATAACGCGGAAAGATCGCCAAGCTGGATTCTCCCTGCTGATCCATCATCCGATGGGACATCGTCAGATGTCGAAAAAAAAAAGAAAAAGAAAAAAAAAACGAAAAATCAAGAAGCAAAATGACGTGAAAAGGATGGGGGTGAACCACGTGGTCCGCATCGCAATATGTTAGCCCGGTATCACGATACGTCGAGCCTACATGGAATATGCACATTCGACAGTCATTAACGGCTCGCTGGATAACGTCAACCGCACAATAGAAACAGGTATAAAACGGAACGAGTCCCGTTTACCCTCCAACACAATTACACCCTACGATCCTCATTTACATGTGTTACCATCCCGGCAACGTTACGTGATCAACGGAGTAACGAAAACGTTGTTTTCATCTCGTCAACGATCTCCTACCCCTAACCCTCCCTCTCTCTCTCTCTCTATCTGACCAACTATTATTTTAAATCGTTTTGCACCACTCCTATCTCTCAAACGCAATAATCCCCTCCCCCCCCCCCTTGCTCCTGGTATCAGAGATCTTAAAAGCCACAGCAGTTTCCGGTAGACCGGAATCAACTGTTATTATTATTAGAGATTTATAGATATTTTACAATTATTATTATTATTATTATTATTTATGATGAATTATTATAAAATAAAATAAATTATTAAAATACACAAAGTAGATTATGATTCTACTAAATTAAAGATTCAAAAATGTATCCATTGCAATTATTATTATTGTAGTATTATAATTATGATGAGTATGTTGTTATTTATTATTCGTTTATAATTTTAGGTTATATATATATATATATATATACAGGGTGAATTTCATAACGTGGCCATACTTTTTGGAGGAATGATTTCGGGACTGAAAAAAAAATGATTCTTAATGGTTTTTCAAACACTCTTTGAAAGAATATGTCAGATTTTTGTCTCGAATAATTTGTGCCCGACAAAATACCATATCCCGAAAAAAAGGAAAAATCAATTTTTCTCTCTTAAATGCCTGCGGTGAAAAACCTGTAGTTCCAAAACTGGAGTAAACATCTGTAATGAGTTTCGAATTTAACGGTAGAAACGCGGGAACCGAACAACGGTAGATTCGCTATTTGGAGATCGGAACACACTTGCACACTCAACGCACAAGCCCACGTCCGTCTGGTAAAATAAATAGGATGACCGGACAGCGGAGCATCCGGAAGCGTTGTTCGAACTGGAAATTCAATCGGATTACGTACTCATTGTCCGTGAGCAGAACTAATGCGGCGAACGCAAGAACGAGCACGTATATACTTATAAAAGCACATACATACATACGAAACTGTTTATAAATTAGTACGTGGAAATCCAGCTTTTAAGACATTTGAGATCTTCGAAAAACGTAAATTTTCATTCGTAAATGTTTTATCGCGGTAACCTTTTATCTCTGCATTGCTTCAATTGTAGCTCGCGTATCGTTAGCGCGATAAAGCCTTTAATAATTGACTTGATACTGCAAAAACACGATTTTTTATTTTTCACTTTATTGGCTACCGTCAAAGTTTCAAGTTTTTTTTTATTTTCAAATGAACATTTTCGAAATAATTTGAATAATTCGTTCAGTCGAATTTTACTACTTCCCTTTTACGTTCTTCGATGATTTATTTATTTACTTTTTTTTTTTGAAATCTCCGTTTCGCAAGATTATGCTGATTGTAGCAATCATATTTGCTGCGATTCGACCAAACGATATTTTGACACTTCTATTCGTTTGTTTATCCCCGATAATCAAATTTGTTTTTCCATTCGCAAAACATCGAAACCTTTTTTTCTACAAATTAGCAATATCTCGTAAAATTTGTTAATTAAGAATTTTTTTAATACAAAAAAATGCTCGGATTCTTCAGCACTGTTCAGAAAATAAAGACCCATCATTGGGCAAATTTCCCTTCGTATCGATTTTTCACTACCCATCCATAAATTCCGAAACCAAAAAAAAAAAACCAAAATATCCCCAACTCCTTTTCATCCAAATAATCCAAACCGGAAACCTGTACATTTATTTTCCTATCTAACTCGATTCTCAAAAGATACAGCCGTTTCGTGATGAACGTTCAAAAATTCTAAAACCTTCCACGCAGGCCAAACGTAAAATTGACTAAAAAAAAAAAAAAAAGGAACGTAGTGGTAAACGAGTCACTGCGTTTGACAATATTATTAGTTAATACGCGGTAGGAAATCTGTGGTGCGAAAATTCAAGCCAACCACCCTCCCCCTCCCTCCTCCTTTTTCAACCCTTCGCCAACGTAAATTACAAAACCAGTGTGAGGCTCGTTTTCCCATGCGATATATTAATGAAAACGTCTGGTGGGTATGTATGAAAATGACTGGGTTCCGCAAAATTTATCTGCGTGGTCCACATCCGGTTGGAGGGATTTCCCGGCCGTTATAATATTCATATTCGTGGATAATCAGATATAAATAGTAGGTGTGAAAAGTTGGTTGACGCGTTGGGTCCGATGATTCCGTGCCCCCAATGTGGACGTACGTTGGTGTAATACAGTACTATAATTTCCGATGCGACGTACACGGGTGTACGGAGATAAATGGATAGTTGGAGAAGGGGGGGGGGAGGACTCGCCAGTGAGCGTTCCGGTACGAAGAGAAAACCGGCGGGGGGTTGTACGAGAGACGGACCGAACGACCCTGAAAATAACGAGTTCAACGTAGCCCCTGGGGTCTGGTATGATTGGGAAGTTGTATACGACCTATCAAACGTTAACCCCGTAAGAATCAACAACAGAATTTTCGCTCGAATTCGATAGCCCAACCTACGAAAGCTTTCGTACGATACGACGGTAGTTATGGAAAACTGATATCCCGAGGATGGGAAACTGGCACTAATGGATTTATCAATGCCGATATCTACGACCATTGAAGACCTCCGGGTTTTTAAAAATAAAATACGAAAGGTTGAGGTTCAACAATCTTCCGAACGATCTATGATCTTCCGAACGATCATCTTGATTCGTGGAAGTATCAGGTGCAAGGTATACCTGATCCATCTAAGGCCCAGTGTTATTAAAATTTAAGTTCAGTATAGAAGAATTTAAGTTCAGTATATATATTTTTTTAATTTTTTTTTTTTGTACGAAGTACGTTTCGTACGTTAGAACGTATGTGGCGTTATTAAGAAACAGTGGTCCGAAAAAAGCCCACAAACCAAAATTATTATTTATACGTTGATTATTGAATAAATAATTGAATAAACATTTTCGTTTTATTTCAACATTCATAGCTTTTTGTTTATACTTAAAAACAAATGACGTGAGTCTTGCATGAATCAGATAACTTGGTAAAAAGAAATCCATTATTTTCCGGTGTCATATCACGAATATTTTTGAAAAGGTCGGAAAGTCGATGGGGTAAGAATAAACATAGCGATTGTACTTGACCGTACACTAAGGTATATGACGCGTCCCAGAACGCGTAAAGATCATCGAATAATAGCCGACACGCTGCGCCATCACGTTGCACGATCCGTGAGGAATGGCAATACCTGTGAGAATCCGCGAGGATTGATAGGAATGCCGCATGGTGTATTGTGCGAACTGTTCGGTCAGGGAAGATCTACCGACGTCTAAGATCGTCCATGAGGTATGGGACACTGCACGACCCAAAGCAATGGCAATTCACGAGAGCCGAGAACGCTACATGACTCGGGCTACCATACATGGGGATCTATTGGGTTACATCAGAAATCATTGGCTTCCTGCAAAACCTAATTTTTTTATTTACCAAACCTTCACGAACCGTTACAGTTTGCATTATCAGGGCTAAAAGCTACGATGGTAAACTACGGATGAAAACTGCGATACAAATGATCGCTTTGAATTACTGGATTACAGCAAACAGGATTCATGATTTCTGTCATCGATGAAAATTCCGAACCCTTTCGTAAGCAACAACTTTCTATATCTCGAAAACTATCGCTAATCGCTAAAAATTCTTTTAGGAATTGTCTCGGACTACGAAAAGGAAGCTCTGTTCAAAATTTCAGCTTGGTCGAAAACGTGATGCTTTTCATAGCGTCGATCAAAAACTTAACCATGGAATATCTGAAAAACTAAAGCGAGTCGTCAATAATCCTTTAGGAGGTTGTTTCAAGACATCAAACGGAATGTTCGTAAAAAATTTCAGCTTGGCCAGACATGTGGTGCTTTTCGTAACCTCGATAAAAAACTTTACTATGGAATATCTGAAAAACTAAAGCGAGTCGCCCAAAATCCTTTTGGGGATTGTCTTAACACGTCAAAAGGAAGGTTTGTGCAAAATTTCAGTTGGATCGAAAAAAGACGGAACTTTACTATTTCATTTTTTGGTAGATATAATTCAACTCGAGTATTAAAACGTCACGTGTCACAATTAGCAACAGTTTGGGTTCTGTTTCATTTTTAATAAAAAAAAAAGTGCCAAGTTTTATGGAGCTCTTCAGTCTTTGATGTACTTCAGGGCTTTCGTCTCAACTATAACGAAGGGTCTACTATTTCTTACAAAAGTACGAAACTTTTGTCATCCGGTTTACCGAGAGGAGAAAAGATTAGTTTATATTGGGAAGAAACGGTGAACTCTCGAGGCAATAAATTTTCGGTATGCGAGGGTGGCGAACGGGAGTGTATCGGGGTTGATATGGAATTCTATACCGCGACGTGAAAGACCCTCGTATTTGCTCGGCGTTACGCTTGAGGCGATGGTTCCTCGGCAAGCATCGATCCTTTGTCAAACGCGACCAGTATTTGCAGTCTGTATTTCCGTTTCCACTGTCGTACCTGTATCTACGTGAATTGTGTATTGATCAACGGATCATGAAGTTCGATGAATTTCGCCGTGTACAGAAGTTTCGTACCTATATTCGTAGTCTGGGAACAATAATTTTCCAGAACTCAATCAAATTCCATCATCCAAGAATTAAAAAAAAAAAAAAAAACGATTCATTTGGTACGATTTCGTATTAAATAAATTGTAGATTAAACTGGATGAACGAGGAATAACAGAAGGTTCTGTTCGAGGTTTGGGTTTGTTTGGGTTAAAGTCGATTTATCAATTAAGTCCAATTCACTTCCGGAAACCCTCATTCGTGTAAAATAATCCGCTGATGATGAATTTTCCAGTCAAAACTCGATCCCGATGTAACCATCGGACTTTCTTACCCAATCGGCGAAAAAAAATTCACCCGGAAGTGACTTCTCGCTTTAACGAACCGTCCACCACTTTCCTTATTTTTTTTTTTTTTTTTTATTCCTACGCTGAACCAGTTCTGACTTGACGACTTGATTTTCAAATCTGTGGAAATAACACGATCAAATATAGAAATCGTAACGCCAATAACCTCGAATCGAGGATCGCTCAATCCTCCAGGTACCTTATTCGAGTTTATGGACGTCAATCGTCGACGACCTTCGTCTCGAGAGTCGTTTCCCCCTCGGTTCGCATCATATATAAACTTTTATCACCGAACGCCGAACCGAAAACTCGGAAGTTGGTCGAATATGTGATCGGGTGGTTAGCCTCGTGAAGTAAGATTGAACTCGCACCTGGAATCGTTTCGACGATCGCGATAGAACAGGATTCCGATGCCTCGGATCCCACTGGGGAATTTCTGCGACGGGCGTTAAAGTAAATTCCCAATCAAGAGGAAAAATCGATTCGCGATGTAAACGTGGGGAAATGGTCCACGTGTAAAAAGCCGGTGCGAAGCGTTAATAACGTACCAAAGAAGTTTAGGTTCACCAGAAAGACGTTTTGGTTCACCAAAAGATCCAGTGACCATGAAATCTCAAATTCCTTCCGGATCAAATTTCCCATTATTTTATGCCTAATTATTTCGAGCTTTTACAAAAACTTTAACCGGACAAGTGGCCAATCTGACCGGTACGACGATTTTATCGTTTCGACTTTTTATCCTTAAAACGCGACATTGAAGTTTCGGAGTGCGCACACTTGACCCAAAGGACCCCAAAAAGCCAAACAGCTGCGAATCGCCAAGTACTTTCTACTCGAAGAGGATCTTTAAGGGGTTGCGAACGAAAGACCTTAGGGTTGTAACTGTGCATCGTTGCAAAGAAAGAGGGGTAGGGTGAAAGAGTATACAGCAAATGTGTTCAGGAGTCACGAGGCCATGGGCAATCGCGTATCGTAAATTAAGTACACGCTACTCCTCGTTCCGTGGGACGAGTGAAGCGGCAACTTGCAACGGCTAAATCCGAGGCCCATAAAGTTATACGAGGAAGCCCAGTGAAGTGGAAAACGCATTGGGGTTGTTTTTATTTTTTCGTTCTTTGTTTTTACTTGGTTGAGCCACAAGGAATACATCTCTCATGCGATTCATTGGAAATGGTGGAAACGGGGAAATTCTTAGGTTGTAGCTATTGGAGCACGGATCGTTTAAATCCAATAAAGATACTTTATATTTCTTTCGTTTCATGATTATTCGAAATCCTCTGTGGTTTTCGCTTGTAAATCTCTAATAAAACAACCGAAAGTGCCACCGATCTTTTTTTTTCTTTCTTTTTCATTGCCGTAAAGAATTTTTCCTCGTACCAGGAAACTTTGAACTCTCCCGGGACTTTTGCACTCGAATAAAGAGATAGGGATCGGAGTTTTCATTGTTGGAACGCAACGCTAGGTACTTCCTCGTCCTCCTTTCTTTTCATCATTATCCGAAATCTTTTGCGGATTTCGAACGTTGATCTCTAATAGAAGACCCGATGGTTTTCACTCTTATTCTTTTACCGTAAAGAATCCTTCGTGCATTCGAAACTTCGAAACGAACTTTCGAGAGGTTGAGCTCGAAAAAAAAATATACGAGCAAAGTTTTCAGCTTCGAGACGCAACGTAAATTTCATATTTCTTTCTTTTCGTCGTCGATCAAATTCTTTCGACGTAAAATCTTGTTTTTTCTTTTTTTTTCCTTTGGTGTTTTTATTTTTCGTTATTTTCTCTCTATTTTTTCTTAAAACGATCGAAAGCAACTTTGGCTCGTACGAACGTTGGCGCGTGGACGAATCGATCGAACGACGCAAATTCGATAAGCTCGGGTATTTGCCCCACGTTCGCCCGACGAATCGTGGAAACGCCCCGCGTTTATCCGCATAATAGTCGCTCTGGATCTCTCGCTAACTGGTTCGAATGTTTTCGGTCGCGCCAATGCGACCAACCCCCAGTCCCCCCCATTGTCGATGGTAAATGCATCCTCGAGCTCAACGAATGCAGCGTCATTACGTATTCACGTCCCCAGAACGGGAAGGGTCGAAAACGCGGATCCGTGTTATATAACGAAACGAGAGTGCGTTACGCTCCGCGTGTACTTGAACAGGTGTAGTTCAGCTTGATGCTCGATTTCGTTGTTGCGGGTCACGGAGGGGTGGGGGAGGAGCTTCCCGAAACAATTTCGACCAGTATTATAGTTGCAATCTCGTTATTATCGAAAAGATGCCATTAGGATTTCCGGGCTTCCGGAAACTCCCGAATTTGAAGTGATTCCACACGAATTGGAATACTGCGAAAAAAAAAAAAGAAACACACATAAAGAAGGTAAAACGATGTAACTCGAAAATGAAGAAAAATCGGGGAATCAAAATTTATTTTCGTTCAATTCTCATCGTGAAAAAGAACATTTCACGAAATGCGATGTCGAAAAAATGGGATTTCGTGGAACGCCGTGATGAAAAATGGAATTTCACGAAGTGCCATCGCAAAAAATAGTTTTTCACTTGCGCATCTCGCGAGCAAAGTTCGATATAATTTTCATCGAATTTCTAAAACGTTTATTGATCTCATTGATGAGGCCGTTTCGGAGTCCAACGTTGGAATCGCCAGCTATCAAAAGTGACGAATGAAAATTGTAGAAACGGACTAACGGCGATGGGCAATGGCGAATACGTTGCACGATGTACCGGAAGTACCCAGCTGGTTAACAGGTACGTGTCGTAAGTGCGAGAAGAATTTTCGTGGTTTTGCTCGCTGGATTCTGAAAACGAGCACAAACGCGTTGCCCAGACTAGGCTCGAAACGCCCCCCCCCCCCCCCCAGCTTCGTAACTTCGCGTAAAGCCAAAGCCAGACTGAAAGCGGCGAGTAGTTCAACCCAGGATTAGACAAGACGAGGACGGGAGGGATTTGCGCGAAAGGTGAACCGGGGATGGCCTACCTGTCGCCAATTTCTCACGCACCCGTACACGCGACTAATTAAGACCTCGTCCCTTTTCCAAATCCAATTTGCCGCGACTAACGAGCCACCGAATGAACCCCCGGTGCTCACCATTTTCGACTCGAATACGTTTAAATAAACAAAAAAAATATTAACGAATGAAAACACGGTCGCGAACTTTCGCAATGGGGGAATCTCGGGAATCCCCCAAATTCCCCTGGGACCGGAAGTGTTTTCGGTCGTAACACACTCGGTGGATTTTTATGACTCCACCTACCGAGCACTTTCGAACGATCATTTTTTTTTTCAATGCCTGTTGGCTTCGGAACGTTCCAAAATCGCTTGGAGAACCGTTCCGGTTGTGCCTTTTAAAATCTCCGATGTTTATCATTTTCAATAAATCAAATCCGATAATCCGCTCGATTTTATTTATTTATTCAAAATAATCGCGTATTCATAATTTTGTAATCATTGATATTCCTTAATTAAATAAATTTTGAATTGACATGAAAAATTAAATGGAATTATTAAAGGAATTAAAAAACTTATTAGAATTTTAAAAAGTATGAAAATTCCTATTTTACGACTAATCGTATTTTTTCGAATAAAACTATTTCGGATAATTCAAGTACGTTAAAAAAAAATATTGTATTTTTATAACAAACAACCAGATCGAAGCCCGTATCGATTTTCCCAGCAAAACTCTCTCATCGATTATATCGACAACGAAATTTTGCGTCTGAAGCCGTGATGTAATAACACGTATAAAAAGAAAAAGTCTCGCGTTGGTTCCGAAGAGGAAGCCGAACGATGTAATAAACCTATAACACGAGAGACAATAGAGGCGAACGACAGAGCTGGGAGGCACATAGCTTTTTGGCGAAATCGAATTTTCTGCCCGATAGTCACCAGCCGCGATAACATTTTTGACGACCCTCGGGAAATGCATATTGAAAAAGAAAAAACCGCCACGTCCGCGTGGTTGGTGGAGCATCAACGCGGTCGCGTGTTTTCCTGGAGGACCAAGCTGCCCCTGTAAATTCTGAATGGGAATGACTGACGTACCATTAAAGTGTACGTGCGTAAAGAAGAACATAGATAACGCGACGCGGTGTACCAACGTTTTACGACGAGAAAGGAAAACCCAAACAAACCCAAAAAAATCGTTGACCGATCCAACTAAATTCATCAAAAACCATAATTATTAATTATTTATAACAATTCGTTCTTTTATTCCGATTGGTACGGATTTATTTTCAAATTTGAAAAAGTATGGACTGCAAGTTCGCATCGCTGCAACTCAATGACATTTTTTTCCTTATTTTATTATTTCCATAGATCCATTATTTGGCGAAATAATTTTTTTCCGATTTTAATTGTGGGTTGTCTACATGAATTTGAAACGTGATCTGTGCTTTTTTTTTACTGTGTTTGTATTATTGTTTTGCTGCGATAACTCAAAATTCAAGCGATACGGTTTTTGGCGAGGGAACGTTTTGCCCCGAGGAACTATTTTACGCCAACCTCTTATTCCCGCGTGTGTAGAGAGGAAAAAACGAAGCTGAAATAACTTGCCAATCTTCTGCTTCTACCATTTTCGCAAATGTGTACCAATAATCGTAAAGTTTGACCTTCCCATTCTTATATACGTAAACACACGCTGGCATGTATACGTACATCCCACTGGACAAAACAGAGCGCGCAGAGGGCCGTGAGAAATAAATAGGAGGCCCACCGTTTTCTTTTCTTGGCCTATGTGATATGGGAGGTTCGTTGAAAAAATAAAGCGTTCTTTTTTCATATTTTATGAGCTATGTATATATCATCATCGATTTTTCTGATCCCAAAAGTGAAAATTGCAATTTTCAAAAGGAGAGTCGAGGGTTTTTCTTTTTTTTTTTTTATTCTGGAATAGTGTTGAGGGTCTATCCGATCGAAAATTTTCAGCTGATTACGAATTTCATCGAATTTTCGTCGAAAGCACTACACACAGCAACAAAAATCGTGTTTTTAGAAGTTTTTTGACGTTTTTCCCTTGAAATTTTGGGCTTTGGGGAAAATAAATGGTATATTCGTGTTCAGGGGACAAAACTACATCCAAATAGACCAATAAAAAAAATATTAAAAATCCAAAAATTTTTTCGATTTTTGGGCAAAATACGTTTTTTCACTAAATCATGGATAACTTTTTTCCCTTTGGGATTTGGCACTCCACTCTGTGCTCGATCTCTTCGTT
>JAPYZI010003352.1:0-18184 GCA_030523105.1 Ophioninae sp. A BG-2022a | reverse complement strand
GATCAGGACTTGATCAGAAATCCTGATCAAGGTATGATCAAAAAATCAGGATGCCTGATCAGTCCTTTTTTGTAGCCGGACAAGGATTTCTACTCGGGTTGTTTATTACCATAGTCTAATTTTTTTCATACGATAAATCTCAATCGATTAGGGGGTAAAATTGCACACATGTTTAGGTTAGAAAAGTTGCGGGCTCATGTTTTTTTTTGTTTTTCCAATATCTCGCAATTAAGGGGTTGACATTTCCTTTCGATTGTTTAGGCAACAGCATCGTGAAGTCAGCTAGCATTATGGAGTTCCGATCTAATGTCATACCTATATAAGTTTGCGTGCATATTTGTAAATTCACCCCGTACGAATAAAAATTAAGGTATGGACCACCCCTGCGTTTATCTTTTCCCGACCCTTTATGAGAACGGCGTAGACCTAATTGAAAGAAACCTGTCCTATTTTGATGGATACCCAAAAATCTAGTTGACGAGTTTTTGCATTTTGTGTCAAATAGCAACATGAAGGAGGTACTCTACCCTCAACCTAAACTTCCTTTACCGCATCCGTTTCTTCCTGTTTGACATGCCTTTTTTTTATTCAAAGTACTTCTAGCAACTCTGAATCGACACTTCCTCATGTTGGGAAGTCAATATGGGACCCTGAGGTACTTCATCCTCTCTCCATTTTCCTTTTCATCATCGATTTTAAAATCTGCCATTTTACGTCGATGATACGGTTTTACTATTACATCCGTATAAAATTTTCCAATTTTTTCTCTAATTTTACCTCGTGCAATTGCGATGGAATTCAAATTGAACTGTATTCATTTGAACTTTACATCACAACACCAAGCATTCTCCATATCCACGAGCCCTCACATTTCGAAATTAGCTTCAAAATGATGATGTCCCATTGAGCAACTTGCGATGCGAATGAACTTCGAGAACGACTCATCGAAAACCCATATCCGGCGAAGCCATATGTATTTCGAATTAGATCCCATACCGATAAATACAATTGCTGATGTAAAAAAAATTCGAACAGTAACCCACCATCGAGTTGCTATAAAATTTGTTACTCTCTCGCGATTCTTAGGATAAAGCGGAGGTCTCCAGAGGCCGAGGCACTCTGTCTTTTTCGTACCCGTAGAAGTTAGTCCCGAGAACGCGTCTTCGATTTTTCACGATCAAGCATCACTGCTCGAGGGTTAAGTGAGGCACTGAGGTGCAGCGTCTCAATACGCTTTGCAGGATACAAAAAACTCATTACTAGTGTTTACAGACAAAATATTCAATCGTTCAATCAATCTCTCAAACGGCAAAACTCCACTTGTCAATTGCGTACGGCAGTGTTTGGGTTTGTCTGTCTTCGAGGAGAACCGAACCTCCAGCCTCAACACAGCACCAATTTACAAGCTCATCAAATAGTAAGTATAATCCGCGCGTATTTAACGTAATAAAGTTCAACTCGTTAAACTATTTACCGATTCGACCAATTAAAAGAAACTGAGATAACAAACCAAATGGTTTTTAATAAATGTCTGTATCAAAATAGTAACTTCTATTTTCAATCTATCAAATGTTAAAATACATGCAGCATTTATTTATATTTAACATAAATTCGTCTTTTCTTTAACTAGCTCAGAACCTTTTATATTAACCAAGTAGATAGGTGCACCGAGCGCTTTAGTAGCCAACCCGATAAATATATTCGAAAATAAATTGGATGACTCAAAATGTCTGAGCCGTATCATAATATAAATCCGTTAATATGACCGAGCATAACACTACAAACGCAGGGGTGGTTCACCCCTTAATTTTGTATTCATATTAATTTTTTATTCATAAAATTAGCCCGATATTCCATAATGCTAGTTGACTATACGATGCTCTTGCCTAAGCAATCTAAGGGCAGTTTCACCCCCTTGTGAGATATCGGAAAAAAGACACTCATGCGCTACTTTTCTATCCAACACATGTATGCAAATTTACATCCCAATAAATTGAGAAATCTCGGAGGTGCGTATGAAAAAATTGGTTTTTTGCAACAAACGATGAGCAATTTGTTTTTATCTGCATCATTATTATTTCCAACGTATAATAGGCGAAAAAATAAAGGTTGTTAAAATTTGATTTTTTTTGTACGTTATACCGTTAAAATGTTATCGACAAAAAACTAAAAACGTCCCCATTTCTGGTGGTGGTTTTTACCCCGTAAAACCGTTTTTCCGCAGATAAAAAAATAATCCGTTCCGCTTAGTTTTTGATACTCTTTCACGTTGCAAAGTTTCAACGAAATCGGACGCGAACACCTAAGTGATGTTCCTTGTTAGTTTTTCTGGTGTACAGTATTTGCCATACGATTTTGATTTCAAAGAGGTTTTAAATATTACGATATAGTTGAAATGAGAAAAATAATGAACTACTGTATATTTTACGTAACGTTGCTCTGTTATTGTGATGATTGAAGAATACTGGCAGCCTACCAAAAAAATACAAGACTTGTTCTCATCAACGCTGGTGGCTGGGCGATCGGAGTGGGGCTAGGGCGGTCACTGATCTTAAGCATCATGGGCAGCATCGAAGCGCGGCTGATACTTAGTACGGTGACCGCTTAGCCGTGCTCTAGCCTTGGTAAACACACTTTAAAAAGAAGTCTGCACACCAAGGAATCAGAAGAATACATGGCCAGTATTATAGGGACCACTATGGTGCCCCACACTCCTATTCCCACTCCTTCACTCACTCCCCGGCATGCGAGAGGTGGTAGGCTGCCTCCCACTCCTAGGAGTGGTGGGGGGCGGAACGCGAGGCTAAACAAATTCTGTATATTTCCTATGTATTGTAATAATAATAATTTAAAAAAAGGGACCGCTATGGTGATCTCACGCTCCGTCCCCACCACTTCCAGGAGTGGGGGGCAGCCTTCCACCTTTCGCATACCGAGGAGTGGGGATAGGACTGGGGGGCACCACAGTAGTCCCTATACTACTATGGCCATCTATACGGGTACGGGTTTTTCACAGTTTCCCCGTGGCTTCGACAAATGCGGTATAGCGTAACATAAGTCCGCTGTGGCCGCAATAGCGGTTAGGTCCTAGTGGGGTATTTAATAGGCAAGTTACGGTGAAACAGGGAAGAAAGATGAGGAACGGAGAAGAAATGAGAAAAGTGTACGGCTTGTTCTCATTACATTACATCCTTGTCATCTATTACTAAACAGCCATCAACTTTCTTTAATTCTTGCAATAGTTTTCTCCAGTTATGCAAAGTACGACCCATCAACGCCTTCGAAAGCTGAAGAACGATTCTTAACCCTTTACGGTGCAAGGTCGTTAAATTTGTTGGTTTAATTAATACTACATGGTAAATAGGATATTATTAACGAAAATAATAATTTTACAAAAGTTAATAAAAATTAAGTATTTATTATTCCAAAAAAAACTGCATATTTTGTTGCATGTTTGCAACTAAACAAAATCTGTCTAAGAAATAATAAAAAAATTATTTTCTGGTAAAAATATTATTGATTATTGAAATACCTCCTCTTACCTCTTACTTATATCGATTTCAACAGCCAAATATCACTATTTCACCAAAAAATATTTTTTCGTAAACGAACTCGAAAAACGCGAAACAGGCTTGTTCGTCACTTAAATCAAACACAAATACAAGTATCGCCATCTAGTGAGCTTGCTTGTTACTAAATCGTTAGAATGCTTTGTTGCCGATGTACAACATCGAGTAAAGTCGGTCTATCACCAGTTGGTATATTTTTACTTCTATTTGAATGGTATGTTGCAGAAGTACAACATGACTCCATAAAGGGTTAAGGCACCCCCTAACAGTCTTAAAATAATGATGAAAGTCCCCCGATTTGAAAAATAGCTGGTGTGTCGCTTCCTATGTCATTTTGAACCTACACGTGCAGGAACCTACCTAGTAACGAACCGTTAAGCGACATGGCGTCAAAAAAAATGTTGGAAGATATGTTCGAGAAATTAGCTAACGATATAGCCAAAATAGCTCCGTGTGGATCCACTCAACGAAATGAATCGTTGAACCACACCGTTTCCTGTATCACACCCAAAAGCCGACTTTTTTCCATCGCGAGTTAAAATAGCTGCTTTAAAAACGAATGAGAACTCCGCGTACATTAGAAATGTTAATAAAAAAAAAGCAGGAGATCCCCGGGAAATTAGGCCGAAATATACCGATTGAGCAAAGACGAAATTTTTAAATTTCGCAATAAGCGTCTTCGCGATCCGCAAGAGAGAAAAAAACTCAACAAAGACTACATGAGGAATACCAACAGGAAAATCAGGAACGGATGTCGTATGATTCAGGATGATTCAGGATCTTCTTGGTCAGGAAAGTAATTATTAATAATCAATGTAATAATTTCTCCGGATGGTATCTAATGTTTCTTTTCATTTTTTTGTAGACAGTGGAATCTCGAGTGCAGACATATTGGTATATTTCGAATCTGGAGACTACAAGTTTATCTATAGATCGTACACAAATTTGCCAAATTGCTGAAGCTGCATATGAGAATAATATATTCAACCGGAAGATTGTTCCGGATCTTCCAATCATAAGAAGCGCGAGCCTCGTTACTGGCCTCATCGTGCATCATGGGCAATTATATTTCAAAGAAAAAATGCTGAACACTATACCCCATCATGAAGCTCTCAACGATTTCATGACTTTTCTGGACAATAACAGCGCAGGTCAGAATATTATGTTGGTCGCACGTAATAATTTCAGGTATTCAAAATAATGGTCTTTTTTTTGCATTCTTCCGTCTTTTCAAATGATTTTATACAATTAATTAAATTACGCAATTTTACTTCAGATTCGAATGCCCGGTGTTGCTACAGTGCGTACAGAAGCAAAATTTATTGGACGAATTTCGAGGTCGTGTCACTTCGTTTTCCGACACTACCAGTTTCGTGACGATTGTCGGGACGGAGAGAGGAAGGAAAATCATTGTCTCTAAGCTGTCTCATTGCGGATCCCATTGGACTTAAACCCTTTGCAGCCCAAGATCATACAATTTTTAATTACTTTGGAATATGATAGGTTTAAACAAATAAAAAAACACGTATTTCTCAAAAATCCAAAAATATTTATTATTTTTTATTTATTCGGCATTTTAGGGAGTGTAACATTATTGCAACATTGAGTTAAACTGAAAAAAAAATGTGCTTTGCTAACAGTATATGAACAAAATCATTCACTTACCTATAGGTCTCGATGAAAGAACTACAATTTTATACACTTTTATTATATTTTTATAAAATTCAAACTTTCAACGAGTTTCGAATTGTCACTTTCACCGGCACACGAAATTTTAACTTGCTAAAACTACTAGTTCCGCCATCTATGATTTGTATTTGGTATTAAAATGCTCATAGCGCCACCGTCGATGTCATAAATTTGATAAAGCTCGTTAATAAGTTGGATATTTCGTCAATGATCAAAGAAGAAGCCAAACCTATTTCATTTATAATAAATGAAAAAATTCACCACGAAAAAATCGTCAAATACCGAGAAAGCACTCGATATTTCATCAATGATGAAAAAACGCATCGCCGCTTCGATATCGTCTCTCGAAATGCTTTTCAACACTTTCCAAACAGATGGAAAGAACGCATTGACTTTTCTTCTCTCCGAAAGTGTCAATGACAAGCCCGGAGTATCTAAAAACAAGCGAATTATTGGCAAAATAATCCAAGATTTAAAAAAGTTTTTAAAGAGTTATCGCAACGACAGTGGTGGGTATAATAACATTAATATCAATACTAATTCGAGATCGAGTGGAGACGAAGAATGTCAGTATTGGTTGAATGTCTATCATGAAAATATTATTACGAGCATACCATAGATTGCGGAAATTACATATTTGAGGAAAATGTAGATGAAATTTTCTCTTATCCTCAAAGTATCACCTGTGAGTACGGACGTAACTAAAACGTGCGAGCAGAATCATTTTTCTGTTTTATATTTTTGTTTATCTTGTGCAATCAAAATCAAAAACCAACCAAAGTTATATTTTCTGTAAAATCCTTCAACACCATGTACCCTTGCAAATGTACCAGAAAACTTAATATTTGTATTATATCTAAAATCAGTTAAAAAATGTCTAGCAATAATCATCAAATATTAACATCACAGAAGTAACATACAATTAATATTCAATTGTGCACAGTTGTGCACGCGCGCACACCCGCACACACGCACATATTATGATGCTTGGTATTACATTGAATTATGCATAAATACTTCAATGAAAATGTGCGTGCATCTATAATTAATGATTACGCATATAACTTCGTGGTATACCAATATATATTGTCAAGTGCTGCCATAGTTACGCGTCCAATATGGTGGATGTACTAAGTTGAACTTCAGTTCACAGACTGGTACTGAAACGTCAGAAGTTAACCACGAATGTCTCCACAACGATATCTGGTACAGTCGTTGGAAAAAATCGAAAAATGTATGAAGATTCTCAAAAGTCGTTTTTCTGCTATGCGTTGACTAAGATACATATATTTTTTTATCATTTTTGTTTTATTTTGTCGACTTTCAGTACAAATAACACGGAGTTAAATGAGGCCTTTATTCTTAAATATTTATATCAAAACATCGGCTAAGTGCCTTTTTCTTTTTCCTACCCATGCAGAGTGATCAACTCTATCATAAATTTCAAATTTATGGAAAGGTAGAGAACTCGAAATTTGTTACATATATCCTTAAGCAATGCATATATTATATTACGTGTGATCGACAACTGTGGCCATCCACATTCGACTGGTATGGACGTACAGTAATTTCACGCTGTTTCCATGTAATCTTTTGCAACGTGTTAAATGAAGAATTGGATCCACAAAATCGTAGAAAATTCTTGAATACGTTAATTACTCGTTAATCGTCTATTCCATTTTTATAGCGATCCAATAGAATGAATTAATCTTGTTCTGTGTCAGGGACTAGTAACCTCCAATCACCATACCACAAATACGGCATCAGCAATTTATTCTTAATGGGTATTAGGCGTTTGGACATCTCTCTGCCAGTTATTTTCTGCTGTATTCGACGATTATCATGAAAATGTAATATGGTGGTATGTACGATGTACTTGACCATCCATCCAAATTTGCAACTGTAAATAAATCGATTATCTTTCCATCGATCCACATTTGGTTACACAGAGTATTATACTCCTTGATGAACAATTGGAAAGTTTCAATCGACATTGATTTTGTTGTGAAGTGGCGACCTCCTGATAAACGGCAATATTCGACGGCATATAGTTATTAATGTCCTTTAGTGACCCATTCTAGAATTTAGTTATTTCCTTCGTGGGACTTGCTGTTCAGTTAAGGTCCTCTAGTTTCTTGGGTTGAAAAATCGATTTTTTTTTCAGAAATCACATCTACATGTGTAGAAAATGTGTGCAAAAGGATTTTTTGATATTCGAAGTGGTTTACAAGTTACGGTCCTGGAACAGAGTAGGTAACGGAGCCCGCGCCAGGTATACGAAACGCGCGCCGCATATGCACGAACTTTTAAACGAGATCGAGAGAAAAAATGAGTAAAAAATAGAATGTAATTTTCAAACATGTATTAAAAAGTCAATTTTTGTAATTTAGAATTCACTCTAGGTCGATCGCTAGTCTTGAATATGAAGATTAAAATACCGTTTGGTTTTTTGATTTCCGATAAGCAGAACAGCCGCAATCTTGGTCACCATCAAGAACCTTTTTTCCTTGATGTCTTCCTGTTGGCCCCCATAACTTTTATTCTATTATATATTTTGACTTCAAAAGATTTGTAAATCTTATTTAAATGTTAATAAAGGTTATGCAAAAACAATGAGATTGATTATTTCGATGGTTTGCCCGTAAAAAATTATTGAAGAAGCCGTAAAAAAACAGCCGAGAAACTAAAGGACTGCTTTAATGTCTCCAGACTTACAAGCTCATTGTCTTCTACTGAATAATCCCTTTTGGTGTTTCAGCTGGCAGTGAACTACTCGTTACTTGCTCGGTCTAGCATTTCTTTCGGTATTGCTTCCGATTCTATTACCATTCCAATTGTTAGCACCTTGAGTTTATCGACACTTTTATTATCTGTTTGTGGGTTAATATTATTCGACCTTTTGTTCTTTTTCGCGGATTTTTATTGCCAACTTTCCTCAACGAATGGATTCGATTTGGTTTGAGGATACTTTACTATTTGCTGTAATTTTTTCATCCCTTCCACATTTGCATCCAGGCTCATTCTTGTAATAGATGACAGACAACTCGTATTCAGTTATTGGACTCCGTCTACTATTGACGAGTACGACGATCTTTTGCAAATCACGTCCTTTGTGACTTTGAAAACAGTTTCAGCAAAAGCATTACTTAATCGTGATATTTAAAAAATAACGGAATAAAAATCTTGTTAACCTCGTCATCGGGATTAAATTCACCTCGTAATCATATCAGCATCATACTGCATCGTTTGGAAAATTGCGAGTTTCTATAAATACTTTTACTTTGTTTCGTTCCTGAAAGTATATCGATAAAATTATCAATCTCTTTCTCATTGATGGCCTCTTGAATCTATTTCTTTTTACGGGAGTTCGTCATCCAATTTGTTTTATAACGACGATACTATAATTTACTGCCTCTTCATCTGTACATTAGATCCATACACTCTAATAAAACATTTTTTAGGTTGTTGTACTCTGGATAACTTTCGTGAGTTATTCTTGAAATGACCTCTATGAAATGTGCGGAACAGATTTGGTTTTTGCCGCTGTTCGTTTCTCTGACAAGATGCGTACATTGTGTCCAGGTACATATTTACAATCATTGAATTCCATTTGTGGAGGATATAATGAATAAATGGAGTCCCGTGAAGCCATTTTTTATACTTGGTTGGCGAAACAGAAATCCATTATTTTTTCGGAAGATGGCTGTAGCAATCGGTGTTTCGTAAAATATCGATCAAACAATTTCCGATGTATGCTCGTTGGAAAGATTACATTTAGTACTAAAATAATTATGTTGCTGTTTTTTTTATTTAGTTCATTTGGTTGTGAGTTACAGGATGTTAAAACTGGAAGTCAACAAAGAGGACATTTGGTAAATTTTATAGTTTTTCTATGATAAAGGCGAAAGTGCAAGCCATATGGCTGAAATTATGAATGGTATGTAGAGTCTCGATACAGTAACAGCAATTTACGCGTAATTTTGGTTTTGTCGTTTCCGTATTATTGATTTTAATGATGCACCTTGTACCGATAGGTTCGCCGTAGAAAATTTCGTCAAAAGTACAGAAATAATCGATGTCCACCAGCATGTTAGGAGTTGTCGCATCGCCCGGTAGGTCGACCATAAAACAGTTTTAAACCATTTCCACAAAGCTGCATTTAAAAAGAATCTCAATGAATCAGTGCCACACCAATCAACGCAAAAAACATGATGGATCGAATTTCCATCTGCGAAGCTTTATCCAAACAGAATGAAATCAACCCATTTCTTGAACGGATGGTGACTGGGTATGCGAAATGGGTCACATGCAACAGGATTGTGCGAAGACCATTATGGCCAGGACTAACGGCCAGGAAAATTCCGCTGTGAATTTGGCAGGATTGGAAAGGAATAATTAATTATGAGATGCTTCCATATAGCTTATCACTAAATTTGGATATCTACTGTCAACAACTGGACAATTTGAAGTTAGCGATTGATCACAAACGGCCGGAAATGGCCAACAGCAGAAGTGTTGCGTTTCATCAGGACATCGTCAGGCCATACACAACTTCAATGGCACGCCACAAGCTCCGAGAGCTTGAAAGGCAGGATCTATCGCACCTACGATATACTCCAGACCTGGCACTAAGCGATTATTATTTTATTCGCAATTGTATTCGCAAAATTTTCTCGATGGTACAAAACTAGCCTCAAGGGAGGCTTGTGAAAATAAGCTGGCCATGTTTTTTACCAATAGGAACAAGGAATTCCAATCGCCGAATTTTGAAATTGCTATTAATATAGTCAAAAGTTTTCGCACAAAACGGCGCATAACTTCACCTAAATCGGGCAATTCGAAACGTGTTACATAAGGTCTTGAAGTGCTCGTAAAAAAATGCATTTTTTGTTCTCTAAGCTAATATTCACTAACGGAAAAAATTAAAGCATAAAAAGAAAATGTCACATTTTAGCCGTTTTTCAAATGGCGGTATCTTCGTCAAAAATGGTCACATCGGACTAAACAAAAAACCAATTTGAAGCTCGAAGTCTCTACTTTCGAGACTTCATGATTAAACAATTTTCAAAGCCGCGAGTATGGCTTAATCCTGAAGAATAAAGAGAAAAAAAAATTATCTAAATTTTTTCGGTTTTTCTTTGTAGTCCATGGACTTAGCAAATCTTTTTTCGATGAATTCACTGAACTATTCGAATATCGTGTTCATTCAGTTTTAAATTATTTTTCTGTACATCTCAATATATTAATTTAAATCATTTATTTTCAAAAAAAAAACTTTTTTTTTCAGACTATACATTATTTAGAAAAATCTGGAAACAAAGGATTTCGAGGCCTTTTTGGAAAATCGCCGGCTAAATGGAAATTGTTGAGGATACCATTAACTTGAAGCATGCATTCTATAATACAATATACCCCGAAAAACCCCAGAAAGTTTCAACTGAATCCATCGAGCTGTTTTTTTGTTTCATTCGATCGAAGTTTTGAAAAAAATTGAAGGATCACTTTTTTTATTCTCAAATGCTCATAATCTTGAACAAAAGGGAACAAAACCTTCTTTTTAACTTTTTCACATTTATTTCGATGAAAGTGTTCAAATTAATGAACAAGAAAACATTTGAAAAAAAGATGTTGGAAATTTTTTTTGTTATTTTTTAAAAATTGATTTGCGCTTCGTTTGTGTGTGTGTGTTCTTTAGGCGAAGTGAGACCCAGTGGCGCGTCAGATCCACCGCATTTAATGACTCACACACACACACACGTACACAACAAGCGTAAATCCGCCTGCGCAACGTCCACGTGGTACGCTTTGGATAACGCTTATGCCGGCAGGGATTGATTTTCACATTTCCTAAGATCAATAAAAAAAAGATTTCAATAAAAAATTTCCATCGAAATTTTTTTTGAGATATTTTTGTTGTTTATTAATTTGAACATTGTCAACAAAACAAATGTGAAAAAGTGAAAAAAAAAAATTTCGTTTTGTTCGAGATTATGAGCATTTGAGAATAAAAACAGTTATCCTTTAATTTTTTTCAAAACTTCGATCGAATGAAACAAAAAACCGGCTCGATAGATTCAGTTGAAACTTTGCGGGGTTTATTGTAGTATATTGAACTGTAGAATGAACGCTTCAAGTTAATGGTATCCACAATAATTTCCATTTAGCCGGTGATTTTCCAAAAAGAACACAAAACCCTTTTTTCCGGATTTTTCAAAATGTAGCGTATGAAAAAATATTTTTTTTTCGGTAAATTAATGATGTAACTTTGTACAGAATTTATTCAAGTTTCCGATAATCACCCAAAACTTTCTGTGCGACCATTGTTTGTTGAGATATCCATGGTCAACGACAAAAATTCTTTTTTCATTCAAAGTTCAATATCTCAGTGAAAAATTGACGCATCGACATATGAAGAAAAATGAATTAGCTAAATGACCAAGGTATTCGAATCTTCCAGTGAATTCATCGAAAAATAATTTTCCACGTCCGTGGCCAAGAAAGAAAAACCGAAAAAATTTTCTTTCCTTTGTATTCTTTAGGACTGAGCGATACACGCAGCTTAAAAAATTGTTTAATCATGAAATTTCGAAACAAAAGACTTCAAGCTTCGAATTGCTTTTTTGTTTAGTCCGACACGACCATTTTTGACGAATAAACAGCCTTTTCAAAAACGGCTAACATTTGACATTTTTTTAATCCTTTAATTTTTTCCGGTAATGTATTGCCAGAACAAAGTATTTGTATCGTATCAAAAAACCGCTTATGGAGACAATTTCGTACGTCTGACGTTATCATGTGGGCTAGCTTACTATCGCCACATCCACATGTTTTGCGAAAATGCAATAATAAAATATTCTTTTGCATGATTGATCTTGAAGCTTGCGCACGACTGAGTCTATCGTGTACAAATGCAATTAATTTTTTTTTTTTAATATAATTATTGCTAACATATCATCCTCCGTAAACATTAAAAAGTAAGTGCTAGGCAAGTGAAAAAAAGAAACTTGATGCTTCTTTATATCAACCTTCAGATTGCACTTTGTATAGAATATTCGAATTCCAAAAAATCCTGGATATGGCCATCTTCGTTCAATTCTCCACTTGTTCTTTCTTTAAATTTGAGAAAATTGTCATTTACTTGCCAATGTCGTAGTTCCTGTTACCACTTCTTCCATTCGGGGCCTTTTAATTGTCCGAACATTTCTGCGACAAGATTCTCTTTGTGAAGAAACTTCAGTTTTTTATTACTAGATCTACTACAAAACGAAACTTTTGTCGATGGTGTACTGTTCTACGGTGTGGATAAGCCATTATGTCTGGCTGAATACATCGAACAGAGCCATAAAATTGTAACTGCGTTTGAAAATATTTCGCGTGTTCTTCAACTGTGCCTAAATCTTTGTCGAAAGATTTTCTCGTTTTCGTAAACGAGAGGGTAGGTTTCGGGAGGGTAGGAAGTTTGAATTTTTGGAAAATCGATGGCTTCGGTTAACAAGTTACTAAGGAGTGACTTGTTAACTCATTGCCGCCCAAGAATCGCGATTTTTCCCTTCAGTTTCAAACCAGACTTTTATTATTAAAATAAATCATTGAAAAAGAATATATACGTTACCTGCCATTTTTGAGTGAGTTCTTTTAGAATCTGGGGTCAAATTTAGGGAAAATAATATGGCTGTATTTAAACAAAAGAAAAACAGGAAAAAACGGTGACACTTTTTTGTCAACATTTTGTTTACTGCGAAGCCGTTGGAAATTTATTTTTTCAACGATGGGTGCATATAATAGTGGCAATCGGACAGTGAATTTTTCAAATATAAGTCGTTATCAATATTTTCACCCTCCAAGTGACACGAAAAATTTGACGCATAGTGTCAAAAACTAATCACATATCAGGTTTCAGTGAGAGGCAAAGGGACTCACTCAAATGAAGCACCCCAAATAAGGAACGAAATCTACCACGTCTATGTAATTTTCGCAGGGTCATGATATTAGTAGAATGAATAATTATGAGTAATTATGAGAAATTTATAAAAATTAAGCCTTTTACCTTCATAAATTATTGTAAAATCTAAATTTATGAATACGGAAGACAGATTTATAATCAGCGACCTCGATAGCCCCCGTTCCATACGATTTAAATGCGTTTTTGCATTTTTGTCTGCCATATTGGGCTCGCCATTTCCAATACTGGAATCTTGAGAGCCGAACCACAACTAGTGACCTCGGAAACCCCCGAGTGCCATATTTTATCTAATTTAAATGAATTTTTGCATTTTTGTCGACCATATTGGATCCACCATTTTGAATTTCGGAATGTTGAGAGTAGAAACATAATCAGCAACCTCAAAAACCCCCGAGTAACAATATTCGTTCAAATCCAATTACTTTTCATTTGGGACACTACGCGTCAAATTCTTTCGTGTCACTCAGAGGGTGAAACATGACATTTTGGGGGTGAAAATATTGATATTGACGAATTAACACAAATTAATCTTTAATTGCTACTATTCTATGTACTCATGGTTAAAAAATGGACTTTTCAACGGCTTCGATGTGAAAAAAGTGTCGTCGTTTTTACTGTTTTTTTTTGTTTTGTTTAAGAACACCATTTTTTTTTCGGGGACATTACGATAACTGTGGTGCCAAGTTTTGACCCCGCTATTTTGTTCATTCGCCCAAAATAAACACTTTTTCAAGAATGAAAACAATCGATATTCGCTTAAATAAAAAAGTTATAGCGGTTTGAAAAATATCGATTTTCTTCAATATTGCGTCCACAGCTTTTTTCTACACTGCCCGATACGACACGCATGTTTTCGATTACCTGCCCTCACACACGTGTTTCACATAACTTCACACTTCTTCGTCCTCATGACGAAGAAGTGTGAAAACTTGAATGCGAGTGTGAATTCAAACGAATTTGATTTCATCGTAATTGTTTGCGTTCGTTTGGGTTTGTGTGCGTAAGTGTGTGTATGTTGGGTTTGTTACAACTATCAGTGTTATCAGAATACACCACATAGAGGTTGCTGCTTGGGTTATCCGTGGCTGTGATAAGGACTGTTTTGGTGTTTCTGTGTGTGTGTATGTGTTTGTTTGGGTGTGCGTTTGTTTGATTGTGTGTGTGTTCATTTGGGTTTGTTGGGTGTTTGTTTGTTTTGGGTGCCGTTGTGTTTGGGTTTGTACGGGTTTGTTTGGGTATTTGTTGGCTGTGCTTTTGTGCGTGTATGTATCGAGCGAGCGATATCGAATATGTGAGTAGAATCGTGACGTGTGTTGAAAACAGCTGTGTGCGAAATATAGAAAAATATCGATATTTTTCGTACATTCTTTATTTGAGCGAAAATCGATTTTTTCCATTCTTGAAAAAGTGTTTATTTTGGCCGAATTAAGAGAATGGGGTGTTAAAACTTGGTGCCCCAGTTATCGTAGTCTTGCCATCTTTTTTTATAATAAAAGTCTGGCTTGAAAATTAAGGAAAAAATCGCGATTCTTGAGCATTAATGTGTTAATGGAAATTAAGTTTATGGCTACTTGGATTATCGTGAACGAATGGATAACTCAGTAAAATTGGAGCTGACAATTTTTTGGGTAATAAAAAAAGGTATCTCCATTTGGAAAAAAAAACAGGCCGGCCGTTTTAACGTTGCCATTTTGAATTTTAGATGGACCATATTTCTTTTTTCAAACGTCACTTTTTAACTCTTAAAACTTTTTTTATACAGCATATTCGATTCGAGGAAAATCAGGTGTGAGATTAAAACTGGATACTTAGCACATAAATGAATTACGGGCACGTATGTGCACATATCTGCAGCCGAAGAATTCGTGATTAATTAGAGGACTTCGTTTTTCGTACAATCATTTACAACAATATATTATTATTATTATTTACAATTATTTACAATATATTACAATCGACTATAGTTGTTTCCTTTAAAAATAATTCACGGTTAAAGCGCATTAATTGTTGTTTTGGTCGTCCTGTTTGCGGGTGTTTGGCCTGATTATTGTTTCTTGTAATTCCTGACGTCGAAAGTGCTGCAGCGGCATATCGACCAGCGCGCTGCTCATTACTTTGCTGTGGACGTTCCATGTCCGGAAGACCGTAAGGTGAACCTGAAAAGAAAATGAATTAATGTTGATATTTTAGCGTAGTTCTTCAATGTTCTTTAAAGTAGCAAATTGAACGAAAGTAAACTACGAAACATCAAGGAGACATATCTCTACGTCCTTCCAAAGGTCCATGCGTTTCATTACCAACGGCCATGTTTAACCTCACTTGATATGGATTTCAATCATACACTATCTTCGTCCACTATTTTGTTGCAATACGCTCAATTGGATATTCACAATATTGATTGTTTATTATACACCAGCGTCAATCAATGACTTTTTACACACAAAAGCACGTAAAATGAAAATAGCCGTGTGTTTAATATATTCGATATTTTCGCATTATGCCTTTCTCGCGTATGCACCGGAGCGAGAGCTGAGAGAAAAGTGTCAGCGAGAGAGAGTATTGCTCTCTCTCTCACGCGGGAAGGAGTATCACACACTTCGCGTTCATTGGCTCTCGCTCACGCATCAGTCTCCCGCTATTTTCTTCGATTCCTCCATTCTCTCGTCCGGTTTAACTTACGCGCGGCTATCCCCGTGGCGCAAAAGAAGTATTAACTTCAAAAAAGAGAACGAGAGAGTCCGTTATAGCCGGATGGACGAATTGACGGAGCGAGGCACGGACGAACGCACTGATGGTTGGTATTTGGGCAGACTTAACCCTGTCACCAATTCTAAAATACTGGGTTGCATGGCCATACTTCCCGGCCTGTCTCTTCCCGACCGTAGCTGATGACCGTGCAATCTGCAAAAGGCTGCTTTCTATTTGCCGTAATTTCTAAGTGCAACATCACAGGGTCTCTTGCTGTTGGAGCCAAAAATCGCCAAATACGCCCGTCTATATATGTATGTACGTGTGCGCGTGTGTCTCCCGCCCCATATTCCACGTATCTCTCTCGCCAACGTTCCCGGCAATGATACATTCAGTTCCCCACTGGCCAAATTATAGACGGTGTGCTGCCTGTTATTCGCCTGGACCGTCTCTCCCTTTCCCCATTTCGTATAGGCGGACGCACGCCCACACTTACGCTCGTGTACATGTATCTTTCTGAAAAGGAACGTCTGGATGGCCCATTGCTTTTTTGTTTGCCTCTGGTCCAATTGGAATAAATGTTCTTCTATTCAACCAGGTCAGTATCAGTTTTTTTTTTATATTTTGTAAGTTCTTTGGATCACAGAAATGGGCCCTTAAAATGTTTCTCGATTTATCGTATCTGCTATAAGTTGTGCAATATCTCTCTATTGTAAAGGGAGCGTAGGGGTTTCGACCTTTGAAAAATCGATTGTTTTTTTTTTGCCTTTTCTTAGACACTAACGGAAATAATTAAAGGATAAAAATGCCAAATTTATTCGGTTTTTCTTTCTGGTCCACAGACTTGGAAATTTTTTTCGATGAATGTACTGAACGATTCAGATACCTTGTTCATTCAGCTGTAATGTATTTTTTTGTGAATTATTTTGTTTTTGACTATTGATATCTCAGCAACCAATGGTCGCACAGAAAATTTAGAGTGGGTTTAGGAAACGTGAATAAATTTTCTATGAAGGTAAATCATTCATTTTCCATTTTTTTTTTTCATACGCTACATCATTTTGAAAACTCCGGAAAAAGGATTTTGAGGTCTTTTTGGAAAATCACCGGCTACATTGAAATTATTTAAGATTCCATTAACATGAAGCGTCCATTCTACAGTTCAATATACCCAAGAAAATCTCACGAAGTTTCCACTGAATCCATCGAGCCGTCTGTTTTGTTTCATTCGATTAAATTTTAGAAAATAATTAAAGGGTCCCTTTTTTGTTCTCAAATGTTCATAATCTTGAACAAAATGAAAAAATTATTTTTTCACGTTTTCACATTTGTTCCGATAAAAATGTTCAAATTAATAAAAACAAAAAACATTTCGATCAAAAATCTCGAAAAAGTTGTTGTAAATTTTTTTTTATTAATCTTAGGAAATGTAAGAATCAAATATCGGCGGCATTAGAATTACCCAAAGCGTACCACGTGGATGCGGCCTGATAACGGCTCTTGAGCGCCCAGCGTATAATTTTGGATACATTTTTTATTTCAATTTCAACAAACGTTGATACGCCCGATTGAATTTCAACCTCAATTCACAGGCTTTTCAGAAATTGCTTCGCTATACTTATCGTGAATTCGGCGTTACAACGCTTATTAAAACAGTGTTTTTCAGGACTACCCTTTTTTTTATATTGTAATACAATAATTTGAGAAAAATTGCAGTAATCGGAAGTTATTCTTGATTGTTTACTATAATAAGATGACATTTATCGAAGCAAGAAATTGCTCGTATAATGACTTTAATCGACGAAGGTTACAACGTGCCATCACTATTCGGATGGATATTTCCCAATCCGTCGTATCTCGCTCTAACGCCAAATATCAGGAAACAACAAAGCGATCTTATAAAGGTTCTATTTTTTCCTTTTGAGGAATGGAACCCTGAACATACTCCAAATGTTTGAAAACCATCGATCGAGTCGTGGTTGATAAAAAATAATAAATTATAAATAAAAGGCGTCTTTTTTTACGCACAACTCGAAGCATGTCCACGTGAACGAAAACAAAAGCATTTCATTGCATTCGCAAGAACGTTGGAGTTTGCGTGTGGCGAATTCCTACACCGTGAAATTGTTTGGGTTTGTTTGGGTTCCTACACTTACACCGTAAAATTGTTGCTTTCAAATTGTTGTGCCCGCTGAGTATGTGGAGGCTCGTTAGGCACAAAGGGATGTTTTGCCTTTTATCGCACTGATTGATAGCAGCAAGGACCAGTGCTTCA
>JAPYZI010003351.1:0-12938 GCA_030523105.1 Ophioninae sp. A BG-2022a | reverse complement strand
TAACCACAACCTGCACAATAATTTTCAAAATTTTGGTAAATGCCGAGGATGTTCCTCTTAGAGCAAGCGTCCTGCATATACACAATAAATTTCATTAAAAACGGTTGAATAGTGTGGGAGAAATTTGATTTTGAAATTTCGAAGTGGCTACGGAAGCATTCGTCATTCCCTTAAGAGTGCATTGAATATTCCATTAAAATCGAATATACACAATACACAATTTTTTTTCCATCATTTATAATTATTATTTTTTTTTTATTAAAAAATGAAAAACTTCGAATTCTAAAATCCCTTCGACCTTCGACTCAAAATGACCCAAATGACCTTTAGAATGACCCCTATCAAGTAATATATATATAAATCGTCTTTTGTGCTTGAGTTCTTGTTAAGCTCGCTCGGGCAAACCGGAAGCTTTCCGGTTGCGCGCATGCTGGATTGTAACTCGTCGCGGCCTCTATCAAGGTATTTTCATCGAATAACTGGAACGAGATTGAAAGTGAGAGAGAAAGAGGGGAGGGGGAGGGTGAAGGATCTTGGAAAAGGAAAACGCGAAAGGCGGAGCGTGGGGGGAGGGGGGGGGCAATCGGAGTAAATAGAAAAGCTTTTCCCACGAACTCGATGAAACGACCAAGTTTTGTTTCCAGAAGGGAAACTATATACGAAGGAAGCCAAGCGCTTCCGGAAGTTCGGAAAGTGGCGGTTGTTTTGTGGTTACGGCTATTGCAAAACTTTTCAATAAAACAAAAAAAAAAAACAAAAATCTATTATTTCGCTAACTGTACAAACGAATGAAAAATCAGGGTAAAGGTTATTTCGAAGACTCGAATTTGAGGACGTCCTCGAAATTGTTGGTTCGTCCTGGAAATCAACGTTACTCGGAAATGATTATAATTTTGTATTTCTTTTGGATTTAAAATTGGGACTGTCGAATATCGGGTATTTTCAAATATCGAATGAATATTTAATAGTTGAAGATTTTGCGAATAAACAATAGGGATCAACAATAAATTAATTGCGAAGAACTATTATTAGTAATAATAAACAATAATAAACGATAATTAACAATTAAAAAGGTCACTATGAACAACATTAAACAAATTGATTGTAGTAATTAATAATGTACTTTAAACAAATAATAAACATTGCAATTAAACAATAAGAGACGTTTTAAAAGCGAGAAGAATTAATAATAAATCATTGCTGTGAATAATATATATAAATAATTAAACAATTAAGAAAAAAGTTGCCGGGTGATAAATAAATTACAAAAAATCATTTTAAACGATGAATAAACTAAAAACATTGCAAGTGAACGATAATAAATAATAAATCATTGCAATAAATAGTATATAAACAATGCAAATTTAGCATCAACAATATTAAACAAATAAATTTCAGTAATTAATATAAACGAATAATTATTATTTAATAAACAAAAAAGCATTGTGTATAAACAATAAAAAAAAAACGTTGTAAAAGCAAGAAGAGTAGAAGAGAGACAAAGAAGAATTCGTACGATTCGAATATATTGGGAGGAGAAAAAGAAACTTGGATGAGATTCAGGTGTGATGCAGAGTTTGTAAAAAAAAAGTAATACAATACGTAGAGCATTTGCGTACGTGGAAAGAAATCGAGGGAAACGTTTAAACCGAAATAGTAGAAAGTCTAGAAAATTGACAGGAAATAAAACGGGAAGAAAATAGAAAATGTGGAAAACAATCATTTTTTTATTTTGTAAAATAATGGTTATCTCAAGATTTATTATTTAAAAAAAATAAAATTTTGTTATCAAAATATTGTTGAATTATTTATTTACAGTAAACTATTGAATTATTCATTTATATTATTATTAATAAAGTAAACAAAATAATAATTATAAAATAAAAAATCGTTTATTCCAACATTATTTAAATACTTATTTATATAATTATTTACTATTAACTATTAAAATGTAATAATTAAAATTAATTTATCATCATCAGAAAAAATCATCGGTTATTCAATCATTCATTCTTACAAAATTCAATTACAAAATTAATTCACAAATTACAATTATAGAATTATTATTCATGTATTTATTAATACAAAATTAAATTACAAATTTCCCACTTACAAAAAATTATCAATTCAATTAAACATTCAATTATTAATTGACGCTGTTATAAATTAATTTATCATTAGGAGAAATTAATTTACTACCCTAATAAAAAATTTCGGGCGTCTAGGGAATAAAAATCTAGGGAAAAAATGGATGAAGCGATTGTTCGGGACGAGAATTCTCGTATCGATGGTTGTTTCGCCGCGCGCCCCAAACCCCCCCCCCCCCCCCCCCCCCCCAATATATATTTTTACGATCGCAGGTCCGATTCAATTTCCAAGGATAGAGAATACATAGCACGCCCCTGACATATATTTATATATAACACGACATAAATAATACCTTGGACTTTATACCGCGATGCATTCTCATAAGGAAATACCAACGGGTGGTCTCCTCCAATGGACGAACACCAGACAGGAGAATCTTGGGATTCGAACTCGGTTTCATTCGTCCAACCGAGAACCGGGGAGACTTTTCCGTCGAGGAATATTGCTCTTCGTGCTACCCTTACAAATCCCCTCGACGTATGTGTACGTCACACCTATACATTCATTTTTTATGTATACAAATACAAGGAGGTTCGAAAATAAACGAAGAATTTGTTTTTATTATTATTTTTGTTTAAATTTTCACTGAGTTTTAATTTTTTTATTTTTCAATTTTTATTTAATTGATCTTCTTATATATTTCATTTTAATTATAACATTTTTTTTTCAATTCTAAATTGTATGTTAAATTATTTTCTGTAATTTTTGTTTGGGTTTGTTTGGGTTTGTTTTTATTATTATTTTTTTTTATTTTTCAATTTTTATTTAATTGATCTTTTTATATATTTAATTTTAATTTTTACATTTTTTTTTTCAATTCTACATTGTATGTTAAATTATTTTCTGTAATTTTTGTATTTTTATTATATTTATTTTTTACTTTTTAAATTTTATTTTTCAGATTCCATTTCTATTTTATTTATTATTATTTTTATTTTTATGTCAATTCTTTTTAATTCTGTGTTTCTTTTTCGTTTCGTTTATTAATTTTTATTTTTTTAACGTTTGATCTTCTCTTTTTTTGACTTTTATGTGTATTTTGTAAAGTACTTTTATTTTCGAAGCTTGTCGCACCAATCGAATATCGTTTAGACTGGTACAAATTAATTTTTGTCTTTTTTTTTTGTTACGAGCTTTTTGTTAAAGCACTCCAAAAACGAAAACTCATTTAAATATTTATAAATGAGATTTTTATAAATAAATAAATATATAATTTAAATGTAAATAATTTGGTGAATAAATTTTAATAATATAAACATAAATAAGTTTTTATTAATAATATTTCGCCACCCTGTATATCGTTAAGCGTTTCGTACGCGGAGCAACGTATATTTATAGATGTGTACGTAACACGAGAAAAGCTTCACGTGGACAGGCCTGACAATAGCCCCTCGCGTTTTTCCTCGAAAACATTGCATGCAGAAGCTTCCGGTCACGAAACCCTATTTGCCCTTTCATACGTTTCGGAAAATACATAGCTGCCGATTATTACTCCCAGTCCGATTTTCGGTGAAACGTGGATTTGTCGCATCTAATCGGTTGGAAAAAAGCCTTTTGTCGACTTGCTTCCCCCTCTTTCCTCCCTTCCGGTTTCCCTTCGTCGCCCACCGAGCGAAGGCTTTGGAAGAAAACGACAGGAACGTCACGAGGATTGGGGAATAACTCACGGGAGAAACGTTGTTTGGGTTTGGGTTTGTTTGGGTTTATTTGGGTTTGGGTTTGTTTGTCGTTTTCGTTTTACTTGCATTTTTGTTTGGTTTGGATTTTTGTGGGTTTTTAGTTTTTTTTTTTTTTTTGATTTTCGTTTTGTTTGGGTTTTGATTTGTGTGGTTGTTTGTAGTTTATTTGGATTTGCATTTGTTTAGGGTTTCGTTTTGTTTGCGTTTGGATTTTTGTGGGTTTTTACATTATTTGGATTTGGATTTGTTTGGGTTTGGGTTTGTTTGGGTTTTGTTTGGGTTTGGGTTTGATTGAGTTTGGAATTGTTTGGGATTTCGTTTTATTTGGGTTTTCGTTTTATTTGAGTTTTGGTTTTGCTTGGGTTTGGGTTTGATTGGGTTTGGAGTTGTTTGGGTTTCGGTTTTCCTTCGGTTTTCGTTTGAGTTGAGTTTTCGCTTTGCTTGGGTTTGGGTTTAATTGGATTTGGAGTTGTTTGGGTTTTCGTTTTATTTGGGTTTCGGTTTTGCTCGGGTTTTCATTTTAGTTGAGTTTTTTCTTTTACTTGAGTTTGGTTTCGTCTGTATTTTTAGGGTTTGTTTATTTTTCGTTTGTTCTGGTTTGTTTGTTTTTCGTTTCATTTGTGTTTGTTAGCATTTGTTCGAAATAGGTTTTGTTTCGATTTGTTTGGGTTTGGGTTTGTTTGCTTTTCGTTTTGTTCGAAATTGGTGTTGTTTAGATTTGTTTGTTTGGGTTTGTATCGTTTGCATTTATTGTTTGTTTTCTTTTTGTCATTTGATTTTCTTTGTATATGTTTGGGTTTTATTTGGGTTTGTTCGAAAACGAAGGGCCGGAAAAAAAAAACGTCACGAAGATCACGAAAACCGGGGTCACCCCAGCTCACGCGATAAAAGTTGTCGACGATGCAACGCTCGCGATTGTTAAACTTGTGGGACGTCGAGCTGATTGATCGCACCCTCTATAATTCCTGATGCCATAATTCATCGAAATTACGATGAGACAATGCGGGGTGACGTCAGGGGTGCAAGGAACGAGGAATTTTCCAAAGAGGTGTTCACCCGCTCCCAATTATCTGGAGAACACGATACGCCACCCCTCCCATTCAACCTTCGAGTGGAGAATTAACGGACAAGAATTTCCCATCGTTCTCCTATATACCTATCTACGAAGGTTACTTCAAGGACATCCAAGGAGAATTCGAAGCAGCTAATTGCCCCGATAATCAACTTTGCCCGGAAATCAACGTCTTCGAAATCACCATTCGATAAATAGATATCTTTTGATGAAGGTCGTTTCAAGGTCCTCGTCCCCTGGACCTGATATTCGCTTCAACGATAATTCGGGGACTGCTGAACCGAATGGACTCGTAGAAAACGTTGCATAGATTCAAAGGGTTGGAAATGTACTCTCTGGAGGTATAGTTGGGTACGTTCGGTGGATACAGGGTGGCCCAACGAGATAGATCCAAAAAGAACTCCAATTAATTTGCTTTTTTTTAATCAACGTACGATTTTCATAGTTGGATAACGTTTTTTTCTGGAACTTTGGTAGTTAGAGAACAATCTTTCCAGAATTTTCCTGTTCAAAGAGAATTCAGTTAGGAACTTTGGTATTCAGATCGCTTTTCAGAATTTTGATATTCAGATGGCACTCGTTACGGAACTCTCCGATTTTTTATTTTTTTCCGGATATTTCCTATTTTTTATTTTTCTCGGACATTTAATATTTTTTTTTGTTTCCAGAACTTTTCTTTTTTTTTTTTTGTTCTTTCCAGAACTTTCCCATTTTCCATTCTCTCCAGAACTTTCCCATTTTCCATTCTTTCCAAAACTTTCCCATTTTCCATTCTCTCCAGGACTTTCCCATTTTCCATTCTCTCCAGAACTTTTCCATTTTCCATTCTTTCCAGAACTTTCCATTTTCCATTCTCTCCAGAACTTTTCCATTTTCCATTCTTCCCAGAATTTTCCCATTTTTTTTTCTCTCCAGAACATTCCCATTTTTCCTTCTCTTCAGAACTTTTCCATTTTCCATTCTCTCCAGAACTTTTCCATTTTCCATTCTTTTCAGAATTTTCCCATTTTCCATTCTCTCCAGAACTTTCCCATATTCCATAAACTCCAGAACTTTCCCATTTTTCCTTCTTTCCAGAACTTTCCCATTTTCCATTCTCTCCAGAACTTTTCCATTTTCCATTCTTACCAGAATTTTCCCATTTTCCATTCTCTCCAGAACTTTCCCATATTCCATAAACTCCAGAACTTTCCCATTTTTCCTTCTTTCCAGAACTTTTCCATTTTCCATTCTCTCCAGAACTTTTCCATTTTCCATTATTTCCAGAACTTTCCCATATTCCATAAACTCCAGAACTTTCCAATATTCCATTAACTCCAGAACGCTTAGCGAGCCACCCTGTATGGAGTTCTCCTCGATGATAGGTGGCAGTTAACACCCCGCTTATGACATTCTTGAACGATTGCCGAACGCACGAAGAATTCCTGATGGAAAGGACTTCCCCCACCCCAAACCTCCACTCCCTCCACCCTTGGCCTCTTTATCTCTTTGCCTGTATAACTCGCTCGGTATCGTATATTCCACCCCCTTCCTCTTCGAAAATTCTCGTCCGGCTTCTCTCGCCCGGAGGCTTGCCAGGAAGTACCTTGTACCCTTGCGAGAGCGGCCCTTCCTTCCGTTCGACAAGTCTCAAAGTGTATTCAACCTACCCCCAAAACGCCTTTTTCTCCCTGCCAGCTCCAGCTCGCCCAAACCGAAGCCCAACCCAATGGGATCCGAAATTCGCCCTTGGCAAAAAGTGCCCTTGTACTTTAACATCAAGAGATGTTCTCGCGTAAGCTTACCGGCTGATGGTGGAATGTCAAATTGGAACCTCCGTCGAAACCACAAATGGAATTCCCTCGCCTTGTACGTTTCAGTGGATCGCTTGGTACGTTTCGAAAGAAGAGAAATATGGGATACACAAAAGTGGAGGAAGAGGATAATTCAGTCGGACGATGATTTATGACCGATTGACGATGGATGATCGAACAAACCCAAACGAAGAGAAACTACTAACTGGAGGAAACCCAAACAAGAGAATGAAAACTAACCCAAACAGATCTGAATAAATCAAACTTTTATAAAATTCATTCGAAAAAAAAAACTCCATTAAACGTAGCAAACCTGGATAATTAAACCTCAGCAAACCCAAACAAACCCAAACAAACTAAAGCGAAACGAGGAAACGAAAGCAATTCCAAAAAATAAAGTGATAATGAAATCAAACCCAAACAAGGAAATCAAAAGAAATCCAAGCAAATCGAAACAAACCCAAACAACTGAACCAGAGCAAACCCAACCAAAGAAATTCCAGAAAAAAGAGGCAATCAAGGCAAACCCAAAAAAAAAATCGAAACGAATGGAAACAGCTGAACGAGATCAAACCCAAAACACTACAAAACCTAAAAGAGCAAGCCAGTACGAAACCCAAACAGAGTCGAACGAGAAAACGAGAGTTGACCCAAACAAGCCAAAAGATCCGATCAGCGCGAAGTCGCCTACCGCGAGGCCGGAATCTCCCGTTTAATTAGGTAGAAAGCGGGCAGGGTTGTGCGGTTGAAGGAGCGCGCAAGGCTTTGCGAAGAAAACGCTGGGTTGATGGTCGCCCTCGAACTTCCCTTTGCTACGTCTGAGACGCGCTAACGAGAAAGCTACTTAGTGTTTCATCTCCTTGTGTCCCAGCTGTTTGCCACTTGTTCCACACCACATGACAAGCCTGTCGAGTCATTATTACGGTATAATGCCCGGACCCTTCCATACCTCGATTTAGCCAACTTTCCTACCTACCAACCCAACCATAGCCTTCTCTTTCTCAATTTAGGATTGCTATCTTCATCAAAGCGTTCGAATCCAAGTTTTCCTCCATTTTCTTTGACGTTCGACTGCTTAACCGGAAGAAACCGGAAACCCTAGAGGTATTGGTGAATACGTCAAGCCTGGAGTGAACTCGAACATGTTCGTCATCAATGTGATTGAGATTTTGCTAGGCTTGTTCGGTTTTGCTTGGGTTTATTGGGATTTGCTTGTGATTTTCGGGTTTTTGTTCGGTTCTGTTGGGGTTGGTTGAGATTTGTTGTGTTTATTGGAATTTGTTTGGGTTTTGGGTGGGTTTGTTGAAGTTCGTTTGGGTTTATTGGGGTTTTTCTTGGGCTAGTTGGGTTTATTGGGATTTTCTTGCACTTGTTAGGTTTCGTTTGGGCTTGTTTGGGCTTGTTGGGTTTTTTTTTGACTTGTTGGGTTTTTTTTTGGGCTTGTTAGGTTTTGTTTGGGCTTGTTGGGTTTTGTTTGGGTTTATTGTAATTTGTTTGGGCTTGTTGGGTTTTGTTTGGGTTTTGTTTGGATTTATTGTAATTTTTTTGGACTTGTTGGATTTTGTTTGGGTTTTGTTTGGATTTAATGTAATTTTTTTGGGCTTGTTGGGTTTTGTTTGGATTTATTGTAATTTGTTTGGGCTTGTTGGGGTTTGTTTGGATTTATTGTCATTTTTTTGGGCTTGTTGGGGTTTGTTTGGGTTCAGTTTGGATTTATTGTAATTTGTTTGGGCTTCTTGGGTTTTGTTTGGGTTTATTATGATTTTTTGGCTTTGTTTGGGTTTGTTTGGGTTTATCACCGAATTTCTCCACCCAAAATACATCGTTACCATTGATAAGACCCCGTGATCAAAGAACATTTCCCATTTCGTGAATCACTCGGCAATCGACAACGAACTAAATTCCATTTATTAAATAAAATAATTTTCATCAACGAAGTCACATTTCTGATCCTCCAGAAAAAGAAAATTCCGACTACCCCAACGGTCACCACAAATTGCCAATTTATCGAAAGCAAACTCTGAGACAACGCAAAAAAAAAAAAAAGAAAAAAATGAAGTTGAACTTTCGCTGAGGCGGTGTTGCTGGACGTGTGAACACAGAGGCTGGAAAAAAAAACCTCGTCGTTTACCCTCGTAGCTCATCGTCCAGTTTCCAGTGTCCTGGAACGTTCGATGCTGGAAAATGCCCGGAGCGTGGTTCCGCTCTTTCGATCAAATTTATTGGCTTACGGACTTTTAATTGTCCATTAGCGTCGTGCTAATTAGGCCGAAGGGCCGCTGGAATACCTGGAAAAGAAGATGGAACGAAGAACCCGGAAGCTCGAATAAAAAAGAAAATAATTAAAAAAAAAAAAATTAAAAAAAACGTCTTTGATGAAAACAGAGAACGTTTTTTTTTTTTTCCTCGTCAGAGGAAATGATAAAATATCCCGTTAACAAAAGAAAAGCAACACCCTTGAAACCTGCGTCTCTCGCATCAAGAAAATCGTATTTTCTTCCAATTACCATCTATTCTTCCTCGTTGAAAGATCAAACGTTCAAAAATATGTTGACGACCTCTGTTACAGGAAGAAAGAAACTTTCGTTTGTGAAATCGTCATTGTTTGATGAGCCCCGTAATAATGATGGAAGAACTCGTATTTTACAATTTCCAATATAAAAATGTAAAAAAAACCAAAATAAATTACAAAAAACACAAATATCAAGAAAATTGTAACGATATCAATAATCATGATTATTAATAATAAAAAATCATTATTATTCATATTAAAACACTATATAATATATAATAATCGAATTGAATTATTTTTATAATAACAATAATAATGAGGATCATTTTTTAAATCCAAACAATATTTTTTACCCGAAAATTTTATAATAAAAAAATGATTGAGAATGTTACAATATATTATAATAATAACAAATAATAATTATCGACTTTGTAACACTATATAATGTTACAAAATATACTCCAATTCAATTATTTTCACAATAATAATAATAATAATAATAATAACCATAATGATAATTTTTAAAATTTCAAGGAACCCAAACATACAATGTTTATTACACAAAAATATTATAATAAGAAAAATGTTTCAAAGTATTAATGTATGTAATATTAATAATTTTAATAATAATAATAATAATAATAATAATAATGATAATTTTAAAAATTTCAAGGAACCCAAACATACAATGTTTATTACACAAAAATATTATAATAAGAAAAATGTTTTAAAGTATAAATATATGTAATATTAATAATTTTAATAATAATAATAATGATAATAATAATAATGACGAGGAGCAGTAACACTAATAAGACCCAAACAAACCCAAACAGAAGGTTTATTACGAAAAATATAATAATGACAGCTGTCATTACAGATATCATTATTGAAAAATTTATAAATAATTACATTATCGTTAATACTAGTAAAAACACCAACAACAACAACAACAACAACAACAACAACAACAGAATAATAATAATCACAATTTTTATTTCGTTTCAATTTCATTATTAAAAAATTTACAAAAATGAAAATATTGAAAAAAATAAAAACCATATTAATAATTAATATTAATAATTTTAAAAAAACGCGAATAATTTTATGAATTTGAAAATCACGATGGTCCCCTTCGTCCAGGAATTCAAAAGCTCCGGATTAGAGGGCGATTGGAATAACTATATTTCTCAACGATTTCGCGTTCGGCCAAATTAAGGAAAAAAAAAATAAAAATAGTCTGAGAAATTCCAAATCCGTAGATCGAACAAGAGATCGAATTAGCATTCCGTTTCCGGACTCCGATAATTAGCGGAGTTATTGAACTTTCGAGGGCCAGACATGTAACGATTCTCCCCCCCCCCCTTAACTCTCTCGCGCTCTCTCTCTCCCTCCCACTGCATTTCCGTCAGCAGCTTTGAACGTGACGGTTAATTGTTGCTTTGCTCTAGTATTTGCACGGAGTTTCCTAATAAATTTTCGATCCCAGGGGCTTGGATACACAGGCATTGGGCTCCCAGGGGATTCGCGCGGTGCCACACGCCGTTTCCGCTCCGATGTTCTCCAAACGTATATATGTCACCCATGGATACACACGCGGCATTCGGATTTATGTGTACACGCGTTTACAGGCCGATTCACAAGTTCGGAGAATTTTTTTTCGCCTCGTAAAAAAACGAAATTTAAAAAAAAAGTAATAATAATAATAATTATTATTTTTTTATTTTTTCTACCGTTGTTCCGCGGAGGCAAATTTACTCGCATAGTGGAATGTCGCAATTGGAACTGTAAAAAGTGAAGAAAACAAAGTTATTCGATTTGCGCTGTTGATTTAACTTTGACTTGGAATTACTTCCAATAGAGGGGGTTTATCGTAAAACGATATTCGGTTCGACAAATATTCGACCTTTAATCGACCTTCAATCAACCTTGAATCAACCTTCATTCGACCTTTATTCGATCTTCAGTCGACCTTCATCCGACTTTCATCCGACCTTCAACCGACCTTGAATCGATCTTCATTCAACCTTCATTCGACCTTCGTTCGACCTTCAATCGACCTTCATCCGACCTTCAATGGACCTTCATCCGACCTTCAATCGACCTTCATCCGACCTTCAACCTACAATCGACCTTCGATCAACCTTCAGCCGACACCGACCCCAAAATTACCAAAAAAATGATCATTCAATGTCCGACGGTTTGTTTGGGTTTGTTTGGGTTACCGAACATTGAATGCCCAGAAGCGATATTCAAACTTTCTGCTTCTCGTGACTCATCCTGTATACATATACGCGAACACACGTACCCACGTCCACACACACACGCACGCGCATATACATGCAAAATTCAATTCGACCTGCGGTATCTGGTTTTACGTACTTGGCTCGTGAGTACCGAGTGCACGCGCGCATCGTTCGCCCCGTCTAAACTTTTCTCCACGTGCGCATTAATGCACATACCCACAGGAGACTCCAGTCCTTCCTCCCACTGATGCCGATCAATAGTGCACTACGTTAAACGATGACCACCCGAATAATAAAAATAAAACCTCGAGGGGTCCAAAAGTGGCGGCGAGGGGCGAGAGGGGGGGGGAGAGAATCGAAGGGGGGGGGGGGGGGGGGGGGGGGGGGGCAAGGCCCGGAAGAAACACAATAGTTCCTGGGGGGAAAAACGCATAATCCAGGAAGAATCGAAAAAGCCATTTCGGTTCGTAGAACCCGAGGGCTGCTATTATTGTTCCAAGCCTGTAATAATGAACTCGGAGGTCGCTGATGTCGAAGAGGCAAATGTGGAAACGCAAAGAGGGGAAAAAAAGGAGAAAAAAAAAAGGACGATTGGGTTTTATGATACGAGATGTACGGAGGGGGGAGGGAGTTTAATCGACGGTTCGACATCACTGATGGAAACAATGTTTAATGTGTAATTATTTCGAATTTTTTTTAATTCCCTATCTGCGAGAACGAATTTTCAAAATACGATTTTGTGTAATAATAAGCCAGAATGGAATTGACAATAAAGACAATAAAAGAATTGTAATGGACAAAAAGGAAAAAAATTATTGGATTCGACATAAATTAAATCTCGATTAAATTTCTATTTTTATTGTTTTTTTTTATTTATTTATGAATTAATTACCATATTTTTGTTTTTTCTTTAATTTTGTCAATTCGTCCAACGTGATTTTTACCCCACTTCTTCCTTTCCGGCGATTGAGAATTTGAGATTCGAGTTTGCAGGAAACGCTAAGGTGTTTGGGTTTGTTTGGGTTCGATAAAATGAAAAGAAAAAAAAAAGAAAATAGCGTTTGGACATAAATTAAATCTCGATGTAAATCGTTTTTTTACATACAAACAAATTGCCATTTTTTCTCATTATTTTTCGTATTAACAAAAAAGAAAGAAAAAGAAAATACGAAAAAAAGAAAGCATTTTGACGTCAATTAAATCTCGATTAAACGTCAATTTAAATCGTTTTTGTAAATACAGATATAAATAGCCTTTTTTTTTCTCGTTAATTTTGTAAATTCGTCCAACGAGATTTTCCCCCACTCCTGTGATTTCGACAATTGACAATTAGATCCTCGAGGGTGCAGGAAAAGGTAATTAAGCTGCCAGAAAAATTTGCCCCTCCGGATTACTTTTTTTTTTCCATTTCTGTCGAAGCCCCGTTTTTTTTTTTTTTTTTTTTTTTTTTTTTTTTTTTTTTTTTTTTTTCTTCTTTTCTTTTTTTTT
>JAPYZI010003350.1:0-25355 GCA_030523105.1 Ophioninae sp. A BG-2022a | reverse complement strand
TTTTTTTTTTTTTTGTAGAAAACAAGTATTTTTTTCACTGAATCATGGATAACTTATTTTTCTTTGGGAATCATCACTCGACTGTGTGCTCAATCTCTTCGTTATGATTTTCTCATCGAAATACTTTTCAAATCATTGCGCGAAAACAGTCAGATTGCTCAAAGTGAAAGGCGGGCTAATTTAAATCTTAATTTTCTCAAGAATTAAACATTTTCATCCAAAATGGCGACCAGGGAGCCCTCGGTGCCATCGTCTCGAACGCACCCAACAAATTTCGTACCGATTGGTTCAGCCGTTTGAGAGAACAGTCGTTTCAAAATTTCGAAGCGGACGGACGAGTGTTTTCGGTTTCTCATCACGATTTCTCAAGGATTAAACATTTTTAACCAAAATGGCGAGCAGGAGGCCCTCGGTGCCATCGTCCTAAATGCACACAACAAATTTCATACCAATTGGTACAGCCGTTTCAGAGAATAGTGGTTTCAAAATTTCGAAGTGGACAGAAGCGTGTTCGTAATGCCATTTATTGTTTTTCACAGATTCATAGGTATAAATCGACTATCGCGTTTTTCCTGGTGGGATCGCGATATTCGATCACAAGAGAAGAAAGCGTGGCTGACGAAAACCGGCGGCGGGGGGGGGGGAGCGATATCGTGTAAATGTTACGAAACGAGAGCGAGGGAACTAATTGACACGGTGATTGAGCAATAAACTCACCGAACCAAAAGTAACGGAGTCGAATAGAACCGCGTTCTTGTCCGCCATCCTTTTTCGCGATTTTGCCCTCCCCTCTCACTTGTCCCTCTTCATCGTAATGGCTAATGGACCAGAAAACTCGAAACGCACCAACGATGGATCGGTACACGTTTAGAACCCGCAAAATCCTCGGTTCAATTAATTCACCGAGCTCTAACAAACAGACACTCGTGCATGGACCGATTTGCCCCTTCGTTCCGATAAGGTAGCGCGCGCTCGTGGAGCAATTTTTTTTTTAAATCAATTTTTATTCGCGTTCCGTAACTTCCGTATTTTTTTGCCTTGTATTCGAAAAGGATCACCAATATGAATCACGAAGAGTTATTACCAATATGGCGAAAACTATTTTTGAGTAATTGAGGATTTCATTTTTCAGTTTTTCTGTTTTCTTCGTATATACCTGGAGTCCAATGGACTCCAACGTCAACATTAGAACTAAATATGAAGAATTTAAAGGGTTATAGCCAAATAAATACCTTTTTTGAAAGATTCAATATTGCAGTATTTTTTTAAACAAAAACTCCATTTGTTAACTTTATTTTCGTAAAAATGTTATCTAATTACCTCTTAAAACAACGAAGTTATGATTTAAAAAAATTATAATAAAAGAAACACGTTTTTTCGCGACTTCACTCATGCATGTTTGACAATCGTGATTTTTTTTATACGAAGGATTAATGCGCTTTAATTAATTAATTAGTGAGCCATTATTGATAAATAATTAATTAAACCCAAACAAATCTGGATTATCGAGATCAATAATATGAATACTGAACACGAGAGAATATGAATGAGAACAGCTGTGAATAAGATAATTTGAGATTGTTACCACAAATAGTAGATCCACAAAGAGCTACTATTTGTGAATCCTATTCGTATCTATGCACTCATGGTTTTTAAGAATTCTTATAGTCCTACAGGATTTCGTTGATTCATGAATAGAGTTCGTCCATTTTCCTCTCTACTTTTTAACCAGTTGAACGTATTTACCTTTTTTCGACCGAGGGTAGCTGGGCGTTGTTGATGCTTGTCGACGATACCGAGCAAACAATCGTCGCACTTGCAATAAGGCGCTGTAGCCCCCGCGGATTCCCCGGAAACAACGGAACTAAACGTACTCGCGCTCGTTTGGCTGTCCATCGAGTCTGTTCTAAGCAGCAACGCTTTCGTTATCGCGCGAGAATTATTCGTCGACCGCTTGTCATCCTTGTAAACGTCACTAATGCTCTGTCGTTCGATTTTCGCGAGTAACAATTGTTCCATTAGATTTAAGCTGGGTGAAGTCGGTGTTGTCGGTTGGCCGACCCTCGTACGGGACGACGATCCTTCCTTCGACTCGTTCTCCATGTTTCGCTCTTTTCCTCTTCGATCTCACTTCCGCTTTCGCATCGATAGATTTTTTTCGTTGCTGGCTTTTATATTTTTTTCTCTTACCGATTTCCGTATTTCGTTGCTGATTCTTAAATTTCGTTGCCGATTTTTGTACTTCTTTGCCGATTTTTTTTTTAATTCCGTTGCCGATTTTTGTACTTCTTTGCTGATTATTGTATTTCTTTGCCGATTTTTGTATTTCGTTGCCGATTTTTCTATTTCGTTGTCGATTTCTTTTTATTTCGTTGCCGATTTTTGCACTTCTTTACCGATTTTTGTACTTCTTTGCCGATTTTTTTTTATTCCGTTGCCGATTTTTGTACTTCTTTGCTGATTTTTGTATTTCTTTGCCGATTTTTGTATTTCTTTGCCGATTTTTCTATTTCTTTGCCGATTTTTGTATTTCGTTGTCGATTTTTTTTATTTCGTTGCCGATTTTTGCACTTCTTTGCCGATTTTTGTTATCTCGTTGCCGATTTTTGTATTTCTTTGTAGATTTTTGTTATTTCGTTGCCGATTTTTGCACTCCTTTGCCGATGCCGATTTTTGTATTTCTTTGTAGATTTTTGTTATTTCGTTGCCGATTTTTGTATTTCTTTGTAGATTTTTGTTATTTCGTTGCCGATTTTTGTATTTCCGTTGCCGATTTTTCAATATCTGTCTCCAATTTTTATATTCCGTTGTCAATTATTTAATTTCCGTTGCCGATTTCGATGTTCGTCGTGTCGATAGAGTTTAAAGTGCGCGATTACTTTACAACGATAAGTCGAAAACACTTGAGGTAGTCTCAGGGTGTTCAACACAAAAGTGTCGAGTCGTTTAATCGTGAAGTTAAAATCGACGAGTTCCGAGTAAAAAGAAGCGACAAAAGGGTAAAGTTTTTGGTCGCGGAAAAAAGCGACGTTCGGCGAGTGGGAGTTTATTTTTGTTCCTCGTTGAATGTTCGGGGGGGGGGGCGGCATGCGGCGATATCAGGCACAACCGTAAACGTTTAGAACGGACATATCGGACCACCTCGTTGAATCGTCGTTTAAAACGCCGATAATTATCCTCTGCGCGCGCATGTAACGGAAAATCTCTGTTCCATCGAAGTTTTTATTCTTTTTTCGTGCGTGACCCGATCCGAGACTTTTGAAAGTATCGAGCATCGTCGGGTTCTCCGATTCGACGTGCTAGTCATGCGCGATATCTTCGCGCACACGTATACGCGTTTTTTTTTTAATTTTTTTTTTGTTTTGTTCCCGTCCTCTTCTCTCTTCTTACTCTTCGAGCGTACACGAACCGCGACCACCAACGACGCCTTTTTTTTTTTTCTGCACACCCGTCAACTCGTATGGCAAATTTATTCGTGCGCTCTCGAGACACCGATCGTTCACAGATTTATTCTCGACTACGAACTATACAAATGGAACTTTCACTCGATATAAAAATGCATCGGACGAAACGGACGATTGTTGTTAAACGCAATTATCGGATATGTGAACACGTATCAGAACCGCGAGACGTCGTTCCGGATATCCCACACGCTTAACCTGCAACGGACGTACGCGATTTTGTTTTCTTTTTTTTTCTCGAGCGTCACGTATTGGATTAGCATGGTACAGTAGAAACTCGATTGTTCGAACTAACACGAACGGAAAATTGTCGAAACGTTGCTTAAACTTAGAGCAGTCGCGCATTTTCGTGAAACGCGAAAACGCGTATTAAAATTACGCGTTTTTTAAAATTATTAAAATTTTTATTTTAATACGAGTCGTATGCTTTTTTTTTTTTTTTGTTAAGTCTATTTTAATATTTTTTTGACGAGTCGTGCGCATTTGTAATTATGTTTCAACGATGAAATAAAACACCAACTATAAAAATAGTGAACGCGTATAGTGTGCAAAATGAAACGAAAATTGTGCCACGGGCGGCAAAATGCCGATTTCTCGGGTTGAAAAAATCATTTTTTTTTTTTTTTTGTTTCATAAATCACATCTACAACACGCGTAGAAAATACGTGCGAAAGGATTTTTCGATGTTCGAAGTGGTTCGCGAGTTACGGCGCTGGAACGGCGGAGCCGGTATACGGAACGCCGGAAAAAAGTCTTTATTCCAGACTCTCGAAAATAGCGATAAACGAGGTTCTACTGTAGAAAAAGTAACGAACGATACGGACTCGCACCTGGTTGGAATATTAAAAAAAATATAAACTCGAAATATTTATCGATTATCCCACGCGCATGAAAGTCACTGATGTATATCCGAAATACTTTGGCAATCAGAATCTCTCGGAACAGATGTTTGAAAGAATTCGAAAGATAGCGCTCGTCAAAAATAATTTGAAAAAAAATTTACTCGACGTTTTTTGTGCCTATGGACTATTCAGAACAGATTGGTGGTAAATACTCTTCGTATTTACTCTGAAACAAGTGAGGCGCGATCAAGCACCGAGCGTCACTTGTGTATATTTATAAACGTGGAACAGAAAATCAAATTTACAAAAAAAAAAAAATCATTCGGCAAATGTTGAAATTATCTGCAACTGCTGCAAATAATTTCAACCGGAAATCCTGTTTTTCGTAACGTGAATTCGAGAATTTTTTGTCCTCCGAGGATATTGGAAGATGACAAGGATTCTTTGAAGTTTCGGATTGTATAGGAATACAGAAATTCTAATGGGGATTTGGTGAATACTGGATTTCTCAAAGATAAAACACTTTCAACGTTAATTGAAACAACTAACTTCTGCGTCCATTAATTCTAGATAGCCTGATGTTCGGTTACACAAAAAAATGTAGACGCCTACGAGGAAATTGGTTTCGATCATTTGTGACGTTATGTGCGTTTTTTATATGTCCAAACGTGCGAATTCTCGATAAAAAATAATAAATACAACGGAATATCGAGAAGAAAAAAAACAAATTCGAAAAAATCGACTCGTTCCAGTATTGAGAGAATCGGAGGACAGGATTGGGTACTTGCGAAACAATTTTTCACCTATAACCGTTGAAATCTGTCTTTGAGCGCATGCGCGCGAGTGACTGTAACGATACGTCGGGAATCCGTGCCGAAGTGGCGGCAGCGGATGCGCGAGACCGCGCGCTTTCTGATGACAGTTTTTGTTGTCCACCGATTCTCTTTCTTGCTCTCTCTCTCTCTCTCTCTCTCTCTCTGTCGCGAGTCTGTAACACTCCGGTGTGTCACGGCCTCGAGTACCGCGTAATGGCTATTAAATTAAACGCCGAGGAGGTTCGCCGCGCATGCGCATGCGGGGGACTATTCTGCGACGACGGTTACACCCGCGTTTCGTCCGTATATCCGGCAATCGCTGTTCCCCTCCGCGCTCTGTGTTATTGCGAATCTCCCCGTTTTTCTCTTCGCAGAAACTGTTTGTCTCCAGCGTTAAAAATATTGTGGGAGAAGAAAGAAAGAGAGAGAGAGAAAGAAAAAGAGTGGGAGAGTAGACAAGATCGGAACGGCTACGCGGTTCCCGAAATCTATCACAGGTGGCGAACAGTCGAGATGCGCGCGCGACCCCCCGTGAATCTTCCCACCAACGAGAACAAAGAACACTTTTTTATATCGTCCGTACCATCAACACACCGTCCTTTATCCTTAGCTCGCGTCGTTTCGCTCGAAGAAGCCTTCATAAATTTTTATAACATCGAGAATTACGCTTTTGTTCGCCCCACCATTATAGATTTGCACACCGACGAAATTAATTCAACCGCGTTCGTTTAAAAAAGAATTCGAATAAAAAAGAATCGAAGAAACGCGAAGATGCAAGAAAAAAAAAATACGCGAATAGAGGAGCGAGTTGCGTAGCTAAGATAAGGAGTGGGGAGGGTGGGGGTGTTCGCACTTCACATTCGCGAGCAGAGTCACGCGGGTCCTTTGTGCAGCGACGTTTCTTTTTCTTTTTCAACCGTTGTCTCCGTCACGTGTTCATGAGACTCTTCCTGCTCGATTCAAGTCCGCGACGCGTCGCGAACGTTTTCGTTGCACCACTTCTGTTATTTTTGGGTTTTCCAGCTTCGATGCAACGTTACGATCGAGTCCCGAAATATTTGGGACTCGACAACGGTGAAACGGGCGAACGCAAGCCCTCGCGAGATTCACGCACGACTGACGTCCGATCCGACTCCTTCCCACCTCCCCCCCCCCTCCCCCACCACCTCCTCCTGTTTTCTTCCACCAACCGGCGACAAGCGAAACCCGGTCCTTTTTCGAACTCGGCTCCGTACGTTCGTTAGTTCGTTTTTCTGTCTGTCTCTCTCTCTCTCTCGCATTCGCTGGTTCTTTTCACGCGCGTTTATTTTGATGTCCTCGCCCACGCGTTGGTACACGAACGCCACGCGTGAGCTCGTTTCGGTATCACCAATCGGGACTGAAACTGACCGCGCTCGTGTATACAGTGGGGAGTCACGCGAGGTTTTCGCGGGCGTGTACGCGGGTGCTGTGAGTTTCGATGAAAAAGCGAATATCTCGGGCAAAAGTACGGGGAAAGAGATGTTTCTCGGACGATCGACTCTGCGGGACTCGTTGAACGTTCGTTCGGCGCGCTACCGTGACGCTTCTGTCTTCTCGAACCCTCTCTATCGCGGTCTCGCTCGGATCTCCTTTGCGCTTGCATTTTTCGCGTGCAGCGCTTCTTCTTTTTTCATTATTTTTTTTTCTCGTTTAGTTTCTCTTGCTTTCGTGTAACTTGACCCCGGAAGCTTCTTTCGAATCTTTTCAGCTTAGCCTCAAATAATTCATAACGATTTCCAAGTATAGAAACACTCGTATCATTTCTCGTCTTATTACTTTAAAAATATTGTTAATTGTTAATTTGTTATCGTAATTTGTCAAAAAAAAATTATCAAAAAAATTTCATTTGCTAAAAAAATTGCAATAATTCGTTTTTCGTAAAGAATTCAATTGATTGTTAATACAAAATGTCGGGGGAAAAAATTCGATCAACAATCTATTGTTCATCACATTTTGTTCAATCGAAGGATCGATTCGCTCGAAATAAATTATCCGAAAATTGAATATATTATTGAATCGACATAATAATAATAATAATAATAATAATAATAATAGTTCTTATTATAATATTGAATCAACATAATAAAAATAAAAAAAAATAATAATAATAATAATAATAATAATAATAATAATAGCAAGAATATTTTTTAAATTGAAAACATCGTTAATTTAAAGTGAATAAAAACATTAATGAATCAAATAAAATAAAATTGAAAAAAATGCATTAAAATTAATGACAAAACTAAAGTTTTTAATTTTCCAAGGTTCGTCAGAGCCGGCATTTTCATTTAACAAGACAATTTGCATCATGGATTCCGCTGTTAAAAAATAGATACGGATCTATTATTTTTTTTAACCGATTCAAGAATATCTGTTGAGAGAACAAGAAATCTAAAACGAATATGAAATTGTAATTCAACGAGTTTGAAATCGCGGGATGAAAATTTGGTGAAATTCTGAAGAGTCGTTTTAAAAATCCGTGGATACGTAATATCCAAGCTCGGTCGGTACGATGAGGCTACTTCCAAAGACTCGATCGTTGCGCCTGGACAATACATCGAACTTCGATAAAAAGTGGACATCGAAGCGAGGGAAGTATGATGAGAGGGGTGGGGGGGGGGGGGGGGGAGAAAGATACAAACGTACACGCGCAAAAAGATGACAAATCGCGCGGATAAACCGCAAAGACAGTGAATGAGTGACTGATCCCGGCGAGTTCGCCGAGCACAAAGTACGTTCATTTCTGCACGCGTTCCCTCGGACGTTCGTTACTTGAGAAACTCGCTCGGGATATTTACCGCTGCCCTGACCGTCGCTTCGTCGAGTCTTCGAGAGGCCCGTGTTGCTTATTGCGTATCCGAAACACGTGTGTGTCGAACCGGCTCACCGGCAGAGTCGGCAATTCTTCCTCGTCCGAAGAGAAAAAAAAAACAAACGAAAAAAAAAAAACAACAACAACAAGGCTCGTATACGTTCCGCGCTCTACGTTGCTTTCGACCCGCTGGTTTTGCTCCTTCAGTTGTTTTCCCTTTTCCTCGTAACGCGTGTAACGCGGACCGGCATTTTTATACGCTCGATCGCCCTCGTTTAATGACTGGACTGTTTTTTTTTTTTTTTCAGTAATGAGAATCGAGGGAGGCGCGCGGGGGGGGGGATTTGAGAGGGAACGCGTGTCGGATTCGTTATTTGATTCGATTCGTATGAAAAGCGATTTCCATATTGATTGCCGTAATTAACAATTTTGTTTGTTCTCTTTTTTTAATAATTCTTCGATATTGTTATACGATTTTATGGATTTTGTGGATATCGTGAGATTTAATTGCTTCTCCGAGTGCAGTGAGTCAATCATTTTTTTTTTTTTGTAATTATTTATCGATATTATTTAATATAATTTTATGAATATTTATTGAGGTAGATCGAATTTTTATTTTCTTGTGATATTTCAATAATGATTTTCAATGATTTGTCGATATTATTTAATATAATTTTATGAATATTTATTGAGGTAGATCGAATGTTTATTTTTTTGTGATATTTCAATAATGATTTTCAATGATTTATCGATATTATTAAATGATTATATGAATATTTAATTAGGGACGACGAATGTTTTTTTTTTTTTAATTTAACTCGAAAAATATTTCTGAACTTTCGTCAATATATATTTTCACGCGATGCGATTTTAATCTCCTCAATCTTAGTAAATCCAACGTTCCTTCGTGGCTCTTTTTGGTTTTTGAAAAAAAATAGGAATAAAACCGGAAATGCGGAAGCGTTTTTGGGTAATCCGGAATTCTTCTAGCTTCAAACCCAAATAAACCCAAACAAACCGAAAAGGAACTTCGAGTGGACGAAATCGATACCTCGAGTGACCAAATGCGATCCATCGTTGATTGACGTGACGGAAATTCATTGCGAGAGCGACAAAGAAGCGAGGGCGATCGAGTGAAAACGAGGCTGATGACGCAGGCGCGAATTAACGCACGAAGATCGTGTCGAAAGTCATTGTGGGAGTCGGGGAAAGAGGAGCTGGCGACGAGGCTCAATGATCAAACGAGCGAGGTGCCCACGCACGAAGCCCGAACGTACCACGTGATTGAATAGGTGCTCAACGAATACACCCGGAGTGGCCGAGGCATCGTCGCGAGACCAGGATTGCGTTGGATCGGCCGCGCAGTTCGTTCTCATCAACGGGCTTTCGTCAAGCGTCGATTGGGATCGCGGAGATTGCAAACCCACCAACTCCGTAATCGGCAATGATTGCACCGTTAATGAAATCCGTGCTAAACTTCTTTTCGCAATCTTTTTCTCTTTCCACCGCAAACGCGAGGCGACTTTTTCGAGAAAAAAAATGAGCGATCGAATCAGCTGGTGGCAGCTACTTTGGGGACACGTCAGAAAACGTCAGAAGTAAGCTGGGGAATAATCTCGCACCCGTCATATTCTCCGGAGTTAGCAGCCCTCGACTGTCACTTATTTTTGTTCTTACAACATTTTTTGAAAAGCAAAGTATTCAAAAATGCAGAAGATATCGAACAAGGACTGGTTAAATTTTTCGCATCTAAAGATGAAACTCTTTTTTAAATCATTAATAATAATGACAATTATATGATTTAATCAAGTTTATTGATGGTAAAGAAAAATTTGTATTTTGTTTTATTGCAAAAGTAAATGTAAACGGACAGAGCTTTCCACTGGATCTGATATTTTCTCAGATTCAAGAAATTCAATGAGCACGAGTTCGTCTATAAATTTGACGGCGTTCATTCAAATTCCATAAAATACTAAAACACCCGTACAAAACATCCGTGAGTGGTTACAATCGCGTTCTACCATACCGATACTGATATTCTCTCGTTTAGTTTCAAATACCGACCGAGCTTCGAGCCGAACGACCATTCCGCTCGTCGGTAAAGTAACGACCTAACTCGCGGCTCAATTTTCAAGATTCTTCGAGTCTTTTCTACGGCGATAAGAAACCACTGACCTGCGGTCTTTTCAGCGGCTGAAGTTCGGTCACCTCGAAGTCGTCGCCGCTCAGACTTGAGTTCGTCGAGCAATCGGAGATCTTTCGGAACGGTGGAATGCCCAGAAGTTCGATACTCCTTTTTCCGTCCTCGGGTTTTCTCTCGCCCGTTATCGGGACGTTCGCGGCTTCGCCGTGATTCGTTCGTCGCTCCGCGTTCAGATAATAAGCCGGGGCACTTTCGTTGTGCTGCTTCTCGCGGTACGACGTTGGCGAATCGAGGCAAGAGTTTCTCCTGCTCGCCGGATTTCTCGTTCGACTGTAAAAACGTTTCCCATTAAACATCGGTGTTTGGTGGACAAACACTATTTTTTTTTATAAACGATAAATGTTTTCTCATTTCTTTAAATAAAAAAAAAAAAACGGCTGCATATGCCAGCGTAAAATTTACAATCCGTACGAACAAAACCATTGCGAATCTGAGAAGAAAAGTAGATGATAACCGGACATAAATTGAGCCCCACCGTTTGCTCAATATTAAACGTACTCGGAAAAAAAAAAATACTTCCAACGTCTAATAATGAGAACGTTTCGTTGTACTAACGAAGTGAAGTTTTCAATAATTTAAGAAGGTCATACGCTGCTCGATTCGTCGACCGATTTCTGAATCAGACTTTTTGGAGGGCGAACTGGAATATCAGCGATTTCTGAATCAGGTTCTTTAGAGGACGAACTGGAAGATCTACGAAAAGCTCCGGGAGGTTATGAGCCAGGGAACGTGGAAAGAAACGTCCAGTCTAAGAAAAGAGAATGATAATTAAAAAATAATAACCGCAGCTGAAGAAGACAGATATGAAGGACGAATAATGGCAACGACGTTCCTTCCATACTTCCAGGATATCACGTATTGCACAAGCAGGGCCCTTGGAACACATAGCGCTCTAGTTATCTTCAAACCTCGAAAGAAGATAGCACAAGGTACTTCCTAGTGACAAAGTAACCAAAGACCACCACTAAGCGCTCCAGGACTTTGTAAGATACCCTGCTCGTGCGGTTGAAGTGGACATCGGAGAAAACGGGAGGAAGATCAATACACGAATCAAAGAAGACCAAAGGTGTATCAAATATGGATATGCGATGCACAATCAGCCGATAGGAGAACATTGGATGGAAATTGGTCACTCGATTCATCCCAACGACGCCCAAAACATGGCATCTGAATACGAATATGGTACACACGAAACCCGAGAGCTCTGGTGTCGGAACTTTTCAGCCCTGATGACCGAGACTGGAACGTTCGAAAAACATCATCGTAACGCTGACCCTCCGCACTGCCACCATCCGGAAACGACTATTTTTTCGTAGTAATGCGAAGAGCCGTGAAACCGTTAAATCTAAAACGAAAAAGAAATTCTCATCCCTGGTTCGTGTATAAAATTTTATCGGAACGCCAAGGACGTTTTTGTACGCTTTGAACCATCGTTGAAAATTCAGCTTAACAGAAGTCAGCTTAAACACCGACAATTTTGCGAACGTGGTTTCAAAATCTGTTTAAATTTAAAAAAACGACATTGTCACGGTACAAGCGATACTGTTGGACTTTCTTGAATTATAATACTTTCGTTGTGATTCAAATAAATTCGGTGTGCCTGGCAAAAATTAGATACTCGCGTTCGAATGTCTACTGAAAATTGAACAAAATTCACCTCTGATTTTAAGGGGGAGCCGCATAGCCTCCCTTCTCCACCAGCGATCAGTGATAGTTTGCTGATCGGTGAGGAGCCATAATATAGAGATAGATATGGTAGGAGCATAAAAATATATATAAAAGCGAAATGAAAACTAAACGATTTCCGTACCGAAAATTAAACCGTATTTCGAATTTCGATTTTCGAGTATAAGCAACGAAAACGATATTTGAAAAATAATGCTGCAAAAACAGGGCCCTGTAATTGACAACACCGCGGCCTCTTTCATCGCAGGCTTACGTGCCCGAGCCTGGCGAGCCGTAATTTGTATTCGACGCGTACAAACACGAGTATGTTTGTTCGTTCTGTAATTGCCTTTCGCTTACGTTTTTCTTTTTCTTGCACAATGTTATTATTATTCATAACACTTAAGACTCGAGCGATACGCTCAATATTTCATTTTTAATATTCAATATTCAATATTTCAATATTTCAATGTCCTAAAAGAGGCGAATATTTTCTTAATGGAAACCTTTAACAATTTTGATCAGCGAGTTTATAATAAGAGCTTTCAAACTTCCTACCGCAGTTTGAAACTGCAGTGAAATTTATTAATAAAGTAATCGAAAAATTTGTCGAAGAAAAAAATGTTTTAGATCAATGCGGTTATTTACCGCTACGTTTTATGTTTCTTCCATTGTCTCTCTCTGCCTCTCCCGCGTCCACCCATCAACCATTAGCCAGTAACGCTCTTGTCGCTCGGTATCCTTTGCTGACGTTGAACAAAATCCATTGGCCCTATGCATCGTTACGATTGGTCCCGGCTGCATTTTCTTACCCATTAGTAATCTCGGCGTTGCCAGCTAAGCAGGCGCAACACGATTCTGAGTGACGTCTGCGTCCGCAAACGGTAAGCAAACGAGTGTCCTGGGAATTGGCGAAATATTCTAACTCTCCGGCGTCGTCGCAGTTCAGACAGGAACAACTGCTCGTTCTGCTGTTCGTCCCACTGCTGGCGATGCCTTCGGACTTTTCTAGCTCTATATCGCTCCGCTCATAAGTCTCCTCGACGTAAGAATGATCCGAATAGTCACTGACCACCACGCTCGGAGTTCTCCAGTAGCGGGGTTTTCCTTCGCAGTTCTCGTCTTGATCGATGCCGTCATAAATTATCAGACTCTCCCAGCCTGGAAAAAAGTATGCGAGCTTGTCTAACTAACTTTGCTATTTTTGTGCTATCCGTTACTGTGGAGTGCCGGCGTAATGTCTATCGTTGAAAAGAGATTCGATAGTTCGGCAGGTCAGATTCCAAAGTTCTAAAGAGACTGTGTTCCTTATAGATCTAAAGACTGGACCTCTGAGAGAAATTGATAAGTTGTCAACCTTTGGACGGAGGAACATTCGAAAGAAAAAAATGAAAATAAATCAATGGCATTAAATGTTAAGACCAATATTTGGTTGAGTAATCATTCAGTTATGCAAGCATCACTGTGTTAATTTTTATTTATACATGAATATACTGGGTAAATAGTTACTCATCCAACCATTGTTTCAGCCCAGTACTCGAAGGGCTGACCGTTTACTTGTGGCCTGATTAAACGTTTTGTCATTTATTTTCATTTATACGTGTATATATATATATATATATATATATATATATATATATATATATATATATATATAAATTGTAGATCACTGGATCCAGAGTTAATCCCAAAAAAGATCGGTCACCCATCCTGTACGTGCAACCACTTATTTACTTCATTTTTATTTTTCCACTTATATAATCGGTCATCTATCTCAGTACTGGCCAGGGACGATACTCGGATGGGTGACCGTTCGGATGCTGCGTTCTGCCTGCTGAGCGATTCACCCGGCGTGCGGATGATAATTTGATACGAGGAATCGAAAAAAAAAAATCAAAATACGCAAAACCTGAAGTACCTTTGACCTGTTCCTCGTCGCTGAGCACAGCGCTGTCCGAGCTGCAACATCTCGTGACTCTGTGCTTGGCCGTTTTTCTCTCCCAAAGGAGTTCCTCCCCCGTGGATTCGTCGTCAACTGGAGTGGAAGACTCAAGGCTCCAGGATCTTGTGACGGCAATTTTTCTACCGTGGCTGTCGGGTTCGATGCCCTCGTCTCTCATCTGGAGGCTTTTGCTAAGATTTCTCTCCGGCACCGGCATCATGTCACCGATAAACTCGACGCGTTCCTCGATATTAACGCTCGCAAGGATCTCGCCGAGTTCGCAATTTTCGCGCAATTCCGACGTAAATTCGGTCGACTTCATTGTTGGAGGACGATTTGAAATTTAGCCGCCATCTTGACCGCGAATCGGGGGAAAGAACGATAAGGGTTATAAAGCGGACCGTTTCAACGGATGATTAGCACGCGCGTATTAATATCACTTGAAAAAAGCGCCGGTGACTGCTCAATTCAGTTTTCTTCGCGATTGACAATCTCGTCAACAGCGAAGCGTCGTTTTCACCGTGAACTGACATTCGGGGCCGGACACTTCCGTTCTCGCCTACTGGTCCCTTTTCTCCCTAACGCTTTCACTTATTCATTCAACTGCAACGAGCCAGAAAAAGAAAACACGTTTCACACGGTTCTTCACACACTGTGGATGATGAACTTCCGCACTTTTTGTTTTTATCTCTTTATTCGGTAGCAATTCACCAATGAACACCGCGCGCGAATTCGTCGTGTTTCAAAAGCACGGAAATCGAGTTTACCCGATGAAACAGTTCGATACGACATGCCTCAACGGAGCCGCCGCTTCAACTGACAGCAGTCGCAGTCGCGCGGTCGTCGTACGTGTGAGGCCTCATGGACGTGTTTCGTCACCGACGCGCGCACCGCACACACACGCGCTTCCGTTGCCCCGCAACGCCGCCATTCTCGCGTTGCTCTTAAAACTCTGTTTACATTTTTTTTTCGCGACAATTTCACGTACACTTTTCTTACGGCAATAACAAGGATGGTGATAATAATACTAGGAACGAGAGAGGGAGCGAGAGAGAAAATGTTTACGTGCAAAAACTCGTCAGGAACTCGACACGAATCGTGCGGTGTGTGCCTCTTCTATAAACATTTCGCACTTGCTGTATTCGTGTAATTCCGCAGATACACTCGAATAGCGGTAAAAGTGAGAATAAAAGTCGCGGCAGAAGGGCAGCGACTATTCACGTTTACTCAGCTACGAATAATCGTGCAAACAGAACATCGGTGTAGGTGGCGAGATAATCAATGGCCTGTCTTTTTATTGGTTACGCTATGTTTTCTTTTATTCGACTCTTCGCTATATGAGCTTTAACCCTTAATTAGGCGCATGGGCTAATGCTTTATGCCAATTTCAAGTTGCCCTGACGCCATGCGCCTAATTAAGGGTTAATTTTGAAGATCCGCTAGTAATTTTTTTTCCAGACGACTCAATCGAAAAGTTTGGATCGCCAGATAACAACGATCACCGCCCTATCGAGCTTTCGTGTTCTTATGTACTTAAAATTCACGTCATGGGACGGAACTATACGTAAACGCGTTGACGACTCATCAAAGTCGAGCGATCGAAAAGATTACGAGTGTGAACATTGCGTGACGGAATCCCACCGCAAGAAACGCGACGGTGATGAATAACTCCCCAACTCCCAAAATATTAGCCACCTGCGATTGTCGCGTCAAGGGAGCTCATCTTGCCGCGTCCCAACGCGCAGCACCCCACGCGCATCCCCTCCACTCCCTACTCGGACTACACAGCGTTCTGGCTTGCGGCGTGTGCTACGATGTATTTGCCTATGGACATGTGCGCGAAACACATTTTATTCCGATTAAAAAAATTCGTTAGAAATATTGATTAGAGCTCATTGGGATGTTTGACGTACGCACGAGGGTTTTATAGTCGTAACAATCTTGCCACGATTTCTTTTTTGGTTCATAAAGTCATTGAATGAATATACATTTCGTACTTTGTCGCGAGATTTTTTTATCGATACTCCGTGGCTGTTGTTTCTCGATCGCGCCGTATAAAACCGGCTGGAAACGTCGATTTTTTTTAATACGTTTTCTGAACGCATACGATGGGACATTTTTTCCCGATTAACGAATATCGTGAAGTTTTTATCAAAGGTTAGAAAATACATCGATTTTTAATACAATGTCAAGGAAACATATTTATCATTATTGTAAAATTATACCAATGCTTCGTGCCATTATTGTAAAAAATGTTGAACTTATTTCACATGACTTGTGCAAAATAATCGGTGGTTTTATCCAATAGTCGATCAATATTTTTTCACATCGGTCTTGAAACGCCACTCTGTGATCGTTTGTTATCACCCGCGCTCCAGAATGCCATGTGATTTATAGCCATTTTTTTAGCCATTTTCAGTCATTTTTTGATTATCCTTTCTAGGAAAATATGAAACATAAAAAAATATCTGTAAAACGCAATATAAAATATTTAAAACATATATAAAATCGATTAATCGAAATAAGCCGACTTCCATCTCCCTCCCTCCCTACATTTTTGTCACACGAAGAGGACCCGGCACGAAAAATTTCATAATTTTAGCGATTTTTAGAAAAGTGGCTAACCGGGTCGAGTTTTTTTTCGACCGCCCACCCTGTGAAGGCCGTACCCGATCCTACCCATAATTTTCCGTTGAAAATTTGTCTATTTTTCGTATATGATCCTACGATGTCCTACGACTGGGCGGTGGTATAACACCGAGTCGTGACAGCAGACATGCGCAGAAAATAGTCCCTCCGGTGTAATAGACAATGTGGTGGTAAAAATGAAGAGGACTGAGAAAATATCAAGATGGCAAAAAATCGGGGTTTCACTGTATTTCGTACACTACACGAGTAAAGTTTCTTGCGTGTACGAGTCGTCCCCCCTTCCCTCATCCTCTTTAACTCTTTTTCTCACTCTCTCGCTCTCTCTCTTTCTCTCATTCCTCGTTTATTGCCTCTCCGTTGCGATTGACGTCACACGTGCGTCACAGATGCCCGAAGGAATAAGAAAGTGCTCGGATTGAACGCGGTAAATTTTCGTTCAGCGATTGGCCACCGTAGGCGCGCATTCTCTATGGCGCTGATCTGTTGGCTCGTTTCTGTTCTCGTAGAGAGCGAGGGAGGCAAAGAGAGAGAGAGAGAGAGAGAGAGGAAAACGCACAATCGGTTCATTATCTCGTCACTTGAAGTGCCGGCTGCTACCACTCGAACTCATCATTGCGATTCCAGCCCCACGATGAACGTTCTCTCGCGATAACACGCAACATTTACGCCCGTAGAACTGTCCGTTTTATATCCCTTTTTTTATCGCTTCGAGTCAACCGGTTAAATAATTTACAACTCCGCTTGGATCTGGTATAGGCGTGGACGCAGACATACATTCGTGTTTTCACGATCGTAATAAATAACAAAAAAAAGTTGGCGGTGTCGGGCGTGCTTCTTGATGTGTTCGAGTTCATCATTCAATGTACTTTTCAGACCACCCGCCAGATGGATCGCGAATAAACGTGCGAAGTAGCGATCACGGTTTGAACACTTGTCTATAATCGAATTTGTGAAAGTTCGGTACGTACATTTGCGGAAGGGTGGCACCACTCGCCATTTTCGCTGTACGAAATATCTCGAGGTTTTGATGCCCTATTCTGCCACTCGTGGCGCTAGTGGGCCTATCATGTCCGCTTATATGTGGTGGTTGCATATGTCTATCATCCTGCCACACTCAGATAACACCACCGACGCGCATATGTTTATTATGATTCCGAAATGAATCGAGTAATGATGAAATCAACAATCGCGGTGGTACGGACGTAAATATTGGATTGGTCGGAAATTCATGTCGGTAGGCCAATTTTTATCCAATTTATCTTCGCTGCTACATCTGTACGAACGACCGTGATTCTGAACCACGCTAACGTGGGTTACGGTCTGAAAATAAGAATGACCAACTACTTTTTCAGTAGCGAAAATTTACGTTCCCGAAAAAATGTCGCCAACGCTGAAATGATTAGAAGCAGCAGTTTCGTTACGCGTGCCATATTTTATGTGGGCGCTGTTGTTCTGACGTGAATTATGTATCGAACACTACAGTGGGACCGAAAGGCCAAAAAACTTCTCGCCCGATGATGTGCTATTTTTACCTCTATTTCCATTTTGTTATTGTCGAATGCGGGTGAAAAAAATAACGTCTTTGATTCCGTACGTAAAAAGTGCATGTGCTCGATGTTTTTTTTCGAGTTTACAAATACATTCAAGGACACTGGAGATTTTTTTCGGGAGGCTGATGGTGGAAATAATATATAGCTGTCCGGCAATTACGCTTTTTTGCATCACTGCGTAACGAATTTTTAAAGCGAGACTTACACTCGGCTTTCGTTGCGCGAATTACAAAGCTCGAGAAGTATGTAACGTCCGCATACTCATGCGCTTTCCGCTTATGGCACACTTCGTCTCTCGCTCTCTTTCTCGCTATTGTTAAATAATCGAAACGGCAGATGTGCGCTAAAACAGCCGTTGCTTTTGAGTGAAAAGACACAGGGAGTTCGCGCGTGTCTCACGACCTTCGCGTTTCCAACATTTCAATGATTATATTTCACTCTTCCGCAAAGTTCGCGCGGCGAGCGAGCCTCTCCCTCTCGATCATCCTATCCCTCGCGAGTAGCTGGGACGCGACTGGCGTGCGTGCCGCTGCGCGGCGCAACCGTTCTTCACGTTCGAATTTCGCGCGCCGCGAGCGGCTGCGCGCGCAGTTGCCACTTCGTCTCGGCGAATCTGTCATACCGGACATGCGAATTCGCGAGAATGAGAGATCGAATCGTTGTAAGTTCGCACGCACCGACAGGCGATTTCGAAATGCGACGTTCGATCGGAGAGCACTAGAAAACGCTGTTTGAATGTTAGTGGGCGCGCGGAGGCCGTTTTTAAAATGGAAACGGGTCAGTGTCGCACCGAAGGCCAGTGACTCTCATTTCTGTCCCAGATAAATTACACTTATCGCTACAAACGCTTTCGGGCGCTCAAACAGTGAGCGCGCTTTCGCGGATTTTTCCCAACGCCAATATTCATACCGGGAGGTGTGTAAACATAACAGAGAGCATGAATGCACAAGCGAATTTACGCGCGTCTTGTCGTACGCTTATCGTCGAGAAAAGAATTTCAAGTGGCGACCAAAAAGAAAAAATTATCGTCTCGCGTGTACGTCATTGAGAATGTCTGACCTCAATTCTTGTCGTTGCTGCCGCTGTGCGTGTAGAAGTAGATTGCAGCTACGATGCGCACCACCCCTTCCCCGCTCTCTCTCCGCGGTAAACTTTTCTGCAAAGCGCCGAACAACCCGCGCTAATTACGGCCCACGTAATAACTCTATTGTTTCGCTTTTCCATTCCGCTCTCGTCATATTCAACGTTCCATGATGACACATTCGGTACAATTCCTCACCTGTTTCGCGATTTTATCCGGCTCGATCTTATCTTCGAGGCGACATTGATATCGCGATGAGAAACATCACTCTCGATCCTGCTATATTCGTCCCGCGAGATAAGAAACTTTGATATTAAATTTAGCGGATGTTTTGATAGCTGCAGGCCTTTGGGGCGCCAGCGCGTGTTACTTCCGGTATCCGCTTTTTAACCTCGCACTCTCGGGCCACTTCGCATCGCGGATAGAAGTATTTACGTCATTACGAGGTTCTCATCGAATTCCAATTGATTTCTGGCTTTCTGACGAAAATCGATCGCAATCCTTCGCGGAAACCGAAATTCCGGCGTACTTCCGATTCGCACCGGTTCACTCGTTTTAAAGCTTATTTTTGTGTGATTCTTTTTGAAATAGTGTGGTTAATGGTATTTTCCGATGATACCGTGGAATGAAAAATTGTATTGATCGCGCCGTTAGAAAATTGTCGCGCTTTGAGGTTAGGTTTGACCGCAGCGGTTACGTGTGTACCGCGAGACTGTGCAGAGTCCATTGAGACCGCGATAGAACGTATTGGCTTCGGGATAAATGTCAAGGTCCATATAAAGTTACAACTTCAGTATCCGCGGGAATAACAATATGTTGTTTTTTTTCTTCAAGTCTGCGCTTATACAACGCTCGACGTGACGGTAGGTAACTTGCCAGAAATGAGGAAAACGGCTTTTTTGGCAAATGGTGAAAATTGGAATTCCAGAGATGTTAACGGATGTGACAACACGACTTGGTGAATATTTCGGAAAAGAGCTCTCGCCGATTTCCAAATTGGAAAAAAAACGAAAGCATGAATTGCAAAAAAAAAACATCGTTCTGAGTAAAATGTATCGTTCTTGTGTGCGTTTCCGAATCGTTGCATCACGTACATCGCGTGATGAAAACAAGAAGGAAAAATTGCGGAATACCGCGAAGTTTCGTGTGTGTTTGGGTTTTGCGACATTTCTGGTTATATGCAGTTGGAATCTCTAGAATACGCGTGTCAATCTAATTCTCGTATGAAAAGTCGTTCACTGAAAATGACGAGTTTGCTTATTTTGCTCCTTTTACGACTTCTCCACTTCGAAGTCGTAAAACACAAGTTGTGAATTATCATCAGTGTCTTTCCAAGTCCATGTCGAAGTTTACCGTTAGGAAAAGGACGTACAGTTACACCGCGAACGATTACGCTCGGGAAAGGATATTCATGTTTCGTGTTTAATCGAAATGCAATGCGGGAAGATGGGCCCGTTAAACGCGTGCTTAGCTGCGGCATGCAGTTATTCAAGCTGACGCGTCGTCAGTACTGCCGATTAGAAAATACACTTGAAGAATTAAATATGGATGTATGAGCGTGCGCATAAATTATAGAATAAGCGATAAAATAATATTTACTTTTACGCGCATTCACACATAAAAATATATATAGAGTGACCGATAGCTTTGCGTAAGCCTTGAAAAGGGTTATTTTAGAGGTTATGTGCATCAAATCCAGCTCCATTAACAAGGGATCGAAATTGAGCACTTACCGAGTTATGCTTTTACGATTTTTAGACATTTTTGGGCTTCTTACCGAAAATAAATAATTAATGCCAAAAATACTTCATTCTAAATATTCAATTGATACTTTTCTGAAAGCTGACAACTGAATAATGAAATTTAAAAAATATGCATGTCGAAAATTCGGGTAATCTCAGAATTGAAAGATTTTAAAAGGCAGATATTTTATTTAGTTTCAAATGACCTCTGGATATACCCCTTTCAAGGATTGGGTCCAATTACCAGTCACGCTATACTTCTGTATAATAAAGTTTCAACGTACACCCTTGAAGATTTTTTCGTATAACCTGTTTCCAGTCGAACTGTTCTATCACTTTCCGCTCGCATTTTTCTAACCTAACATTGCGTCTACATATGTCTCGATTTATACTGTACCTTGCCGAGGGCACGGGAAAAGTGTGAAAAACTCGGACCGATATTGACGGCTCTCTCTGTATTCCTCTCATTCTGCATTATACAGAAATTGTTTTTGTTAAGTAGTACCACGGAAGTCACAGAAGTATCGGCCTTCCGCTAAACGATTGATGAGCGGGTTGATGCAAGACTAAGCGGTCACCGCGCCAAGTATTTACCATACACAACACCGCTGGATAGTGCCGGATTTCATCACGAGGTCCTCTATTTGATATAAAGCAGAAACTCTCTTTTATCAACGTTTCTGGACTTCATGTTAAAAGATTTAGATTGTTCCGAATAAATCACATCTGACATTATAAAACGACAACTCTATAAGTCCGCGTGTGTTCGTTGTAAATACGAGTAGCCAATTCTGTTTCAAGTAATTCAGCAAGATGGAAAACTACGATGCTCAAGTTTTCCCCCCGAACCGTCTTGGTTAACACTGATAATACTTGGAGTTTTTTTTTAACACCGTTTTCTGCTTTAAAAGATTTCAACTGCGGGAGTATTCCGGATCCACGAATCGCTCGAAGGTACGCCTCTATTCGACATGTGGGATATTTACAAAGTATTTCAAAATGTGATTTATATTCTGCCCAGGTGTGGAACGTCTCGGAGACACATGGTTCGCTTTATTTGCGACGCTTGCCATATGGCTAATCCGGCACAGTCACGGATAAAGAACCTTCGATCGCTCATCTATCAGTTCCACATATTTAATATTATATAATAGTAAAATAATATTCGATTGTACATAAAGATATGTGCATTCAGGTGTGTACTTATAAAAAAGTAACTATCATTTTACAGTTATACGTATACGTAATATGTAATACGTATTTAACAATAAAAGATCATATTTATTTGTGCATGTTATAACAGTGATGTGACCTTACAATGAGATTGTAAGTATCGATGAAACCACACACGTACGAGGAAGAACGTCGCGACATAGCCATTGGCCGACTGAACCCAAGACTTGAACTTGACCGGTTTAGCGCATCGCCAGACTTTTCCCTCCTACTCGTTCCGGGAGGCGTGAGAGACGAGAAGGGGGGAATTTATCGTGTTTTATCGGACTTCGCGGAGTCTCTTTATTGAAAAGTTCACCGGTGCGAGTCGTGTGCCAAGAATACGAAATCTCGTTTGGCGCGTGTCGGTGTTAACGATAAGGATGTAAAACATCGATCCTGATTTTGGGGACTCCCATATAATTGAAATTTTGTCTTCTCCCTCTCTTTTGGATACAAGCTACCGACGTTCGTGACGATTTACGTCAATGAACTCGTATTTTCGTGTTTTATTTTTTTGCGTTTACGTTGGCGTTCTAAAGAACGACGTAGCAAGTTAATTCCGTGGAATCGTTTAGGTGGTTTTCAGAGGTTGGATCGATTTCGAACATACGTTGGCCTTCAGCGGCCGGAGGATCGGTCTCGAGCCACTCCTCAACGAGGATACCCGTGTCCAGACACGAAAGCGACACTTCGAGCTTCGGTCGAGCCACCACGCGAGCACCACTCTTCATGTTCGCTCGAAGAAATCTCCATGCTTCGATTTGCTCGGCCTCCGTCAGATAAAACTCAAAAACGTTGTTGAGAATAACGACGTCAGCCATTCTCACAAGCTCTGGTGCTTCTTCCACCCGTTTGTTCACTATCTCGACTCGCTTCTCCATTTTGTACTTGCGCACTGTCTCGTTCTGAAGATCACAGAATTCCTTGTTCATCTCGATACCGATTATACGCGCGGCGTTGGTATATGCGTATGCCTGCGAAATATTAGTCAAATTTCGTTATACCATGCACGGCGTTTTTTGGTCACGATTTTTCTGTACTTTAAAGCAAATTCGTGTGCCGACAGGTCGTGTCCCGCTTGTCGACGTCATATTAAATTTTTTTCTCAGCTATTTTTTTCACAGACTCGACGATTTGGGTATCAAAATGCTCATTTTCAAGGTCACTGGGTCATCGCTTCGAATTGCGATCCACTTGCTTTTATTTCCACTTTTTTTTATAGACTTTCCGTGCGAACGAATTTATCTACCGTTTTGGTATTCTTTAGAAATGTGAATGTCCGAATGATGCAAGCATCATCCTGCTGTAATAACTGATAATGATGGCGGAAAATTTTGAAAGTTAGATGTTGGAATATTCGAGAGAAAAATTGCGAAATTTTGTACAAATTCTATCAGCGACAAAATGTGGGAAAATTCATCAAACGGATGAGTCCATACTTACGCCGTAGAGCACAGCGCCCAATCGAGATCCTACGTCCAGAACAATCTGGCCATCCAGCGGCGGCAGAAGTGCGATGAATATGTTAAACAAATCCTCCCTCGATGTTGAGTGCGATATGAATACTGTGAACAGTTGCGTAGTTAAAATTCATCAATAGAATTCCATTTTATTGAATTCTCTAATTGAAGAATACACATGTTTTTCTTACTCAGAGGTTTAGTGTTTGTGGAGCCACAGTCGCTGCAATAATATCTGTTCAACTTTCCCTCCTCTACAAGGTCATTGAGGTCGTCTTCGTTGTACAGGAATGCATCGATATGCTTCGTTTTATCCGGGTGGCAGTCGGAGTTCTGTATAAAACGAATGTCAATAAAGATTTTCAGATATTGATTATTACATTCGGAATAATGTCCATTGATAGAGGTTAGTACGGATTACAACGCACATGACCCTTCTTAGGTGGTGTGATGGTCTCTGAGGGCATGACGGCGTCTAAGGAAACCTTTTCTCTCAAGTCTTTTGCTATGGTATTCAGGAGGGCTGCAGGATCGTCCACTATGTCATTGGCGCTGTACGAGCCTTCGTCTGTGAATAAAAAACCAATTTACAAAGTCATTCAAAGGAGGAAAAGTATACAGATTTGGCAGATAACAATCTAGCATGATACAAAGACATAACAAAAACAGAAAATACTGAAACCTTAAAAAACAATTATTTTGATCCACATCCTGATAAACAGGATCAACGTAAACAGTATAATTAATCCGGCATTTATGTACTTGAACAGAAACAAAATCTTTCAGTCATGATATAAAGATTGTTAATTTAAAAATTGTGCAGTAAAACCCAAACATTAGTATTTAATGTTGAAAATAACTGTATCAATTGCATCCAAGCGTCATCAAATTCGAACTGCATTATTAAGTTGCAAGCGTAAAAAATGTGTACATTATTTGCTGGATCAACTCAACACGATGAAATTATAGGAAAAGCTACAATTTAAGTTTGGGAATAACGTACCAGACTCGTCGTCAATGGGTCTGTTTTTTTGAATGATATATTCTTCAATTACGAATGCCACCAAATCATTGCCATGCTTTATCGTCAAACTGTCCATCAATTTTAGAAACTCAGCCTTTGCGCTTTCGAGTGACATTGTTTCTCCTCCGTCTTCCATCGCCGATGAAAATTGAACACGCCGGCGCCCGAAACGCGAGGAAAACACTTTCTCTTTTGCTTTCGCAAAACTTTCGTTAAGAACACGTGTTTTTCGAAATTATTGTTCAACTCTAGTAGTTTAAAATTAATATCATCGTTTTGTATTGCGGCCAACAATTTGAGAATAAAAGAATACTGGGTAAAAGTGGAGGGATATTTCACACACGTGTTGTGGGTCTGATGACTCTAACCTCACTATCGGTATCGGACGCATCAGAAAGATGGCACTCGCATACATTAGAATAAATCGTGCTTCGTCCACATTTGTTAATTCTACCTCTCTCCTGCACGTAGTGCTAGTTATTCTGTCAAAATATTTTCGTCGCAGAGGCGCAAGCATACAATTAAACATTATGTCAATAAATAATCATGGAAGTACGTATGGTATATATAATTATTTATCACTAAACAATAATTTTTTGAAAATATAATCAGTACATAACGTTTTAAAAATTCTGTAGTTCTCGTTACATAAATATAAAATGAGAGCTAATACACTTTGATTGGATGTAACATATTAAAGTTATTTTTAATATCAAATATTTTCGTTTTCATAAGTACTTTCGTGATTGGTTATTGACATAATCATTAGTCTTTTAATTGTGACGTCATAGCAAACATGATGCGTGTATTGATGGTGTTATATAGGTATTTCCATGTTATATATATATATATATATATATATATATATATATA
>JAPYZI010003349.1:0-28995 GCA_030523105.1 Ophioninae sp. A BG-2022a | reverse complement strand
TATATATATATACATACATATATATATGAGTTTAATAAAAAAAATGTATCGCAACACTCGGTAGGGCGCACCTATCGCGTGTATATAATTATTATGACAATGTCTAACAAAGATTACCTCTGAAAAGAAACGGAAGAGCACTAACGCAATATACTTGTACGTTATCATGAAAAACGCATTCGAAACTGTACGCTTCTAATTAACGTTACTCTTTAGTTCAAGAACCCTAATAGCTCTCGCAACTGTTCCGTTTCGTTTTCGCGTTTAGTTTATTTTTTCACGTTTCCGCTCGTGGGTAGGCGGGAACTTTTCATTTGTGAAATTTATCGTCTCGTTACCGCGTTCGCGGCGAATCAATTATCGGTATCTCGCGAGTCGTGGCCCGAAGGCGCGTTTGTTGCGCGAGTTATTCCTCGAGGAGGCAGAAGCCCATTCGCAACTTCGTCCGACACTCCCCGCCCACGCATCGAGAGCTATCGCGCATTTTTTCCTCTTCGGTTTCGGTGTTTGTTTGTTTTTTTTGTTTTTTTTTTTTGTTTTTGTTCGTCTCACCGAACGGCCTTGGTCACCGACATCGAATGTACGTTAAAGAAACGCATAGACCGCACTCTCCAGTTTTTCAATAAGAAGAAACGCTAGCAATAAATGGATAAACTACACGCGGAGCCACGTTAAACCAAAGACCCTGCGGACTGTAGTATTACGAATTAGGACTCGGCTGCGTGTCTCGTGAGTTTCTCGTTGGATTAGTCGATGCCCCGATTGACAGACGTGCGTTGCGTCGTTTCGCTCGTTATTCGGCTCCGAGGAACAGGCGTATTAACGCGTGCGATTAAACCCTCCCCTGCTCCCGGGAAAGCCTTTAACCGTTGACGGGGAAGCGGAAGAAATGCCCACTTATTTCCGGATCGGAGGATGCGAGAGCGACAGAGAGAGAGAGAGAGAGAGAGAGAGAGAGAGACGGACAGACAGAGCGAAAGCGATTTTCATTCGTATTAAAAGAATACTCGGGCACGAATGATGAAACCTAAAACCAGCCCGTTTTGTCGGCAGACCGCGGAGTGTTGTCGCCTTACGCATGAATATCAAAACTGATCCAACATAATTCCCCGATCAGAGAACACAGGCCAATAAAACTGCTTCAAACATATCGAACAATGACAAGATACCGCGTAGAATTGAAATCCCCGTGTGTTACGTGTATCAGGGTGCATCGAGGCTAGATTTTCTTTTCATTCGTTCAACCTGTTCTCCATACTTTCCAGTGAAACAAACGTAGCGCTTTTATAATCAACTTTAATTTTCGTAATGTTTCTCTCGAGATAAACGCTCGATGCACAACTCAAACGAAATTGTAATTATATATTATTTCGAAAGGAAAGCTATCAGTATTAAATACGAACTTGAATAACTGTCGCGAGTTGTCTTCGATTTCTGTTTCTTCCGGGGTTACGTACGCGTTAACGCGACACATCGGGTATTCAATATTTTTGGAAAGAACGTTTTTTTTTCTCACACTTGGGTACGTGGAATACCCGCGAGGTGGAGTCGTGCAATTCGCGATTCCGATCCACGAGATGTCCGTCGCAATTCGGGACACGATCGCTGTACCGAATCGACGATGAGAACGACCAAAATATATATTGGAGAGTGAGAGAGAGAGAGAGAGAGAGAGAGCGAGAGCGAGAGATAAAGTTAAATACGAAGAAGCGTAAATAAGAATCTCGGGTCTCAGTTGTTTTTTTCTAAGACTATTATAGCGAATCGAAGTCGGGGAGGAATGTACATACTGTATGTATAGATTCTTTTTCGAGCTTCCGTTAGCATGTGGCGTATATGCACACACGTATACACTGATCGGAACGATATTACGCATTGATTTCAATTTATTTTCGAATCGGATATATTTGCAGTCGAAACGCACGTGACATTCCTTATATAAATTCTACAATATTGAAACGACGATCTCGTTGGATCTAAACGATTGGTAATATATCCGGATACTGATTACCGCAATGTATCGAGCTAATTTTCTTGTCCCGATTCAACCATAAACTGATCAATTTCGTAGATACACGTGGATGTATAGATATATTTATATACATAAATATACGTATACGCATGCACGGAAATACCGTGCGTGCGTACAGATATGTAATGTGTGTATACGCACACGCGTACACGCATGCAAAAAGTGTAAAAAAAGTTAGAACGAGACTTCTAGCCCGTGTACTTCTTTCACAACGGTATGTAGTTAAATAAATTGTCATTACGAATGTACATAAAGTACATCACGAACTTTGGAACAACGATATTTCAATCCCAAATTTATGACGAAACGGATGCGAGCGTTTGGGGGATCGTTTCTTCCTGATGGGAATCATTGAAGAAGTTACTTCGAAGGTAAGAGGAAGGAGCGAGGAATACATCGAGGTTTTTACAGTTCAATTGTCAATTGGCGGCTCAATTGTAATCGAAGAGTCAAACAAATTGACGAACGATTGCAGCAACTATTGCGCATTTTTTTTTAATGCTCCCAAACTCAAAATGTCGTGACAGGGTAACCTCAAAATCGGCAGCTATCGCTGATATTTGAACGGTTCCCTCTAGCCGTACCGTTTCATCCCTTACCTTTGTAATTACGGAAAATGCCGAGCTCTATTTTCGTTTAAGAGTATACAAATAATGAGAAAACTCCTTTTGGACCTTCAGACGTCCTTTGAGTCCGTTCGACGCTATCTTTACTCTACTTGAGGTTACGTGAAAACTGACTGTCGTAACCTGCGGGTGTTACCGTGATTGTGGTATGAAACGGGTTCTCGTTGCGTTCGTGATGCGGAACGCGGATGAACGAACGCTTCGTTGCTACAGGATCCGAAATTCCCAGCTGGAGCATGCAGTGGTTCACAACCGGAGTGCACGAATTTTCTACGAGTCACGTGTGCAAAGTGGCGTCTCTATCAAAAGTGTGGCGTGTATGGTATATAATGTTTTGATTACGCGGCGTCGGGCGTTTTTCGTCGCCAACTTTCTCGAGAGCGATGTTGAAATCATTCGCCACGTCAAAACGGAATAATCGCGATCGCTGGTCGACCTAAATGAAACGATGCAAAACTACGATATATTGATACAAGAGATCGAGGCGATCGACGATTATTTGGGCCCGACATTTAGGTACGTTTGAGTCATTGAGACGCGAATGAAAAAAGGTTTAACGGGTTATCGCGTTTGTTCGAGGAATCGTCAAAAGGCGCGGGGGTTGAGATATAACCCTCGTACGCAGATGCGGTGCCCATTTATGGGCCGCGTATGCGCAATGCGACGGGGGTTGCGTCATTATGAGGGTAGTTTTACCCCCGTATTATCGATATCCGAAAAAACGAGGAATCTTTTTCTTAATACCGAGTTGGGTGAACACTGTAAGCAGTTTACGGTAGCATGTCAAGACTGACGCTGTCACGGATACACGATGCGCTACCAGCCGCTGCGCCCAAACACGAACATTTGTTGCTCGAGATAGAGTCATCCGACGCTAGTAGCATAGGTCTTGTTATCAGGTACCGGGTCGACTCGACGTTGCGTCGTGTCTCCTTCCGCGTTTGTTATAAAAAAATTACTTCGTTTCGAATCGCAGAGCTATTTACGATGGACACGAGCACCAAAACTTCATGGAGAAACTGGACGAGAGGGTCAAGAGCCACGACAGAGACATCGAACGCATGTGCAATCATCACTATCAGGGGTTCATCGATTCTATCAGGGAACTTCTGCAAGTGCGCTCGCAAGCGCAAGAGCTCAATGTACGTCCGTGAGATTGAGGAACGATCGTTCAGAGGCTCTTCCGTAAGCCCTGGGAATCTTTTCTCCTATGGAAATCGCCGTTAATCCGAATCTGCTATTGTTTCCTTCATTCGGCAGGGTGAAATTTTGGAATTGGACAAACGTATATCCGCGTCAACGACCGTGGTAATAGCGCAAGGCGAAGAGCTCGTGAAAGCGAGAAAAGTGGAGAGCAACATGGCAGCGGCGGTGGACAGCCTGACTATGTGCTTGCCCGTTCTTGCCGCTTACGCCAAACTCCAGAGACAACTAAAGGACAAACGTTATTATCCGGCTCTCAAGACTCTCGAACAATTGGAGAACCGCGACTTGCCCAAAGTTACGAACTACAGATTCTCGTCGCAAATCACCGAACAGATACCTCTGTGAGTGAAACTGCCTTTGGTACGCGCTCGAATCTTAGTCGGACGCTACCTAGATCTCTCTCTGCGCTATGGGTGATACCGAAATTCTCTGTCGCACAGATTACGCGAAAATATCAAAGAAGCATCCATGTCCGATTTGAGAGACTTCTTGGAAAACATACGAAAGTATTCGCCGAAAATCGGGGAGGTCGCTATGCGTCATGTAAGTTGATGAACCGAAAGAGAACGATCGATTGTAACATTCTAATGTGAGGAATATTGTATAAATGCGATATTCCGAAGAACAATTACGTATAAATGCGCGAAAGGGTTTTCGAGAGGAAAATTATCATTGAATCTGATCTTTATTACCGCGTATTTTTTTTAACGACCGTTTTAAAGAAATATACTATCTAACTGTCGAACGATTGTTTCAGACGGCCGAGCAGCTCGTGACGGAGGCTGAAATAATCGGGCGGAAGAAAAAGAAGCCTCAGCCGAGTTCTGCAACAAGCGAGGAAGAGGAATTGAGCCCTCAGGATCTAATGGACTTTAGCCCGGTCTATCGCTGCATGCACATTTACACTGTATTACGCCAAGGAGATACGTTTAAAGCTTATTATCAGCAGCAGCGCAAGCAACAAGCACGATTGGTCTTGCAACCGCCGATAAATATGGTTGGTTGTTTCCATCGCGTGGTTGGCTTAATCCGATCTAGACATTAACCGTTTGCACGAAATAATCCGATTGCAGCACGAGAGTATCGCCGGATATCAGTCTTACGTTCACGGTATTCTTGGATTTTTCGTTGTCGAGGATCACGTACTCAATACGGGAAATGGCCTAGCAACGCGCTCGTATCTCGAGGAACTTTGGGCGATGGCTCTTTCGAAAATTGTCAATGCCTTGAGAACACATTCCGTGAGTCAATTTTCAATGGAACCTCCTAAAAGCGTTGCGTGTTACTCTACCGGTTCTCTTTTTCAGGCATATTGCACGGACGCGATGCTGATTTTAAAGATAAAAAATCTAATCATGCTTTTCAACACTACCCTTCGGGTAAGCACCGCCGTTATTGGATACGTTGCCATATTTTACAATACAAAAGTATTTAACATTGCTACACAGAATTATGGATATCCCGTGGGACAACTTTGGGAATTGCTTCAAGAGATACGAGTCCACTACAACGAGGTTCTCATGCAACACTGGGTCCAAGTTTTTAGAGATATATTGGACGAAGATAATTTTCTACCGATTCAAGTATGGCGAACACACGATTGATATTCAATCGGATGGATCGTTGGTTGCGTTCGTGTCTGCAAATGCATCTCTCCTTCTCGTAGGTTTCGACGCAATCCGACTACGAGCAAGTTCTTCAGTCGTTTCCCTGTCACGATGAGGAACTTCAGAAGGCCGACTTTCCAAAGAAATTCCCGTTCTCCGTAATGGTACCTAAGGTCTATCAGCAAGTGAAAGAATTCATATACGCCTGTTTGAAATTTTCGGAAGATCTTAATCTCACGCAAACCGAGATTGACGAGATGATCTGCAAATCGACCAATCTATTGTTGACGAGGACATTCAGCGGCTGCCTTTCGTCGCTGTTCCGAAAACCGTCCTTGGCCCTTCTTCAAGTTGTTCAGATAATCATAAACACCGGTTATCTTGAAAACTCGACCAAATACTTGGAAGAATTTGTATCGAATATCACCGGGTAAGGCAATAATGGACCCTTCCTTCCTTCGTGTGTGGTTTCTTCATAATTCGTAGTCTCGGTGTGCGAATTTTCTGGATTAGTACTCCGCACGAGGGTCAATTGAGCTGCGGAGGCGTCAAGTCCGCTATGTTCAGGGTGGCGAGAGACGATGCCGAGAAACAAATCTGCGACAAGTTGAAGCAGAAATTGGACGAGTTTTTGGAGCTTGAAAATTACGACTGGAACTTGGCCGAACCTCAAGGACACGCCTCGGGTTTTATTACAGACTTGATAGCTTTTCTCCAGAGTACGTTCACCTGTTTCACCAACTTGCCGGTGCGTTGTATTCCTTCTTTATATACTGGCCACGTTCCTCAATTCAGCCCTTGTCTCTCGACGAACGCAATGTCTTTTCCCAGGCCGAGGTCGCTCAAGTAGCTTGCAAGTCCGCGTGTTCGCACATCGCGAAGTCTATACTGGGAATATTGGTTAGCGAAGATTTGAAACAAATATCCATGGGAGCTCTTCAACAAGTCAACCTGGACACGATTCAATGCGAACGTGCGTATACGTTCGCTCGGTAGAGCCATTTCTTTTTTTCTTTATTCGTTGCTCCAATCGTCTCCTCGTTTTTTAGAATTTGCCGCCTCGGAGCCCGTGGTCGGTCTGCCGGAAGGTGCTTTGCTACAGTATTTCGCGCAATTGCGCCAACTGCTCGATCTATTTATGAGCTGGGACTGGCCTACTTATTTCCACGACTATGGCCACGAGTCCAGCAAGTACAATCTAGTGACACCGAACATGGCGGTACTTTTACTGGAAAAGTGAGTCGTACATCGCGCAAGTGTTTTATCTCCGAAGCTTGCTCATTTGCGTGACTCGTCTTTTTTTCTATCTTTAGATTGCGCGAGTCCGACAAGAAAACCGTGTTTTCCGTATTGAAGAAGAGCGAGCGGGACAAAAAGAAGTTGCTGGAAACAGTTCTGAAGCAATTGCGTCAATTGGCCCAGACGACTCAACAGTGAACGAAAATGTTTTGCCAGTTTAAATAATTATTTTATAGACGTTCTCGCACACGTGAGATCTTGCTTGGAGTACGAATAGTACGATGCACCATAATTGTTAGCCCCGAGATTAATATATCTGGTACAATCGAATTCTAATACGTCGCGACGCGATTTCTCTTGTAAAGAATTCTAAAAGTATATATTTATTTGAAACAAAAGGGAAGGGATCATGCATTTTCTTCTATTCCTGGTACACTGATCATTTTAATCGTTCGGTATAGTCGGCTTCGTTATATTACATTCACGTATGATTCGCGTATTGTACAATATTTGCAGAAAAATGGATTTTTCATTTTTGTTCTTCTTTTATTGATTACGGTATAAAGTTCCCCAAACGAGTGTAGCCACCAAATTCTGAACTCGGATACGTCGCGACAAGTATCATCGTACTTATGTTATTTTAATTCCCGTTTACATTCCCTACAATTCACAAACTTGGTATATCGAGTGCTCGAGATACGAAGAGAGCGTCGATAGGTAGATCATTAATTATATTAGGAATCATAAAATCGTTTAAATACAAATCAGCAATGTTCCTTGTTCGCTCCCTCGGTTAAAAAGTGACGCCGAACAATGAGCCGTTCGTTTTCTTGGTATCGTGTCCATTCGCCAAAACATTTTTACGCCGGTAAAACGAATCATTAATAATGTGTTTGTCTTGTTGTTGTTGTTGTTTTTTCGTTACGTTCACCAATCATGTTGCATGTGGCACAATTTAATTGCAGATATAAATTATAATGAGCGGGACTAATCGTAGTTGACGTCCGCGTCCGTATCCTCGTGTAGCATGGAATACTTGTTGGAAGCTACGAAGTTCTGTAAGGGATCAAAAGTGGCTGATGTTAGCATCGTTTTTTTTCTCGCACGAAGGAGCAAACTTATTCGCCCGCCCGCTCCCTCCCGCTCTCTCTTCAAAGCGAGTGGTCGATCTTACCGGGGCTGGATCATCGGTGGCCTTTGGCATTGGAGGGACACCACCATCCTCCCTGTCGCGTTCCTTGCGTTCCCTGTTCACCGAATTTCGCATAAACATTAATGAGAAAATGAGTGTTTACGGTTCGAGGCAACTCTGGGATTGCACTTAAGGGATTGCTACCTTTCGGGTGCGCGAGACTCGCCAGGCTTTGGAGCAGCGCGTGTAGCCGACGTTCCGGTTCGCGCGGACGGCGGCCCGCGCGATTCGTTGCGTCCATCTGTCAATGGCCAAACAAATTAGCTAAAATTGTTAGGTATATGAAAAATAACTAAAATCTTAAGTATTACGCAGGTATATAGAAATAACTCACCGGAACGTCCAGAGGCCGGATGACGAGCGGTCGGTTTATCAGCCTGCTTGTCTCTGTCTTCTTCCGAACGCCATCCGGAACGCGGTCTCTCCTTCTCGTTGTCACCGCGTCCCTCCTGAAACAATTTTTTTGCTTTTACAAGGCACTTGAAGAAAAAATTACGCCAAGCACGAGGACCGTTCCGATTGTCGCAAATGCGTTTTAGCTTTGACAATCGAGAAGAACAAAAAATAGCGCTCACCCCGTTGCGTCTTCCCCAAGCTCCTTCTTTCGGAGCTTTTCGTTCTCTGCAATGAATATTAACGTTCAATGGGAGTTTCAAAATGACTGGAATGTGAAAATGATCCTCGTACCCGTCCTCTCCTCTGGGCGGTTTGTCCGCGTAGGTTCGCGCCAGACGTTCCTCGATCTCACGCTCACGCGCCGTAGTGTCGACCGGTTTGGCGGCTCCGAAGATATTCGCAGCTGGCACAGGTGTCGGTGCAGGTGCCGCCGAGGAGGGTGCCTCGCTCTCGGAACTCGCTTTTTCGTTATGCGCGTCGTCTTTCACGACCGGCGGTGAATCGATCGGCTTCGTTCGAGGTTGCAAGTTCAGCTTGACGCGCGTACGCGGCTCGGCTAAACGAGTAGTAGTAACAAATAGGATTCATTCGTTCACGATCCGTGCGTATTACTGGGTTGAGCTTCGCAGCACCCCTTACGAGAGAACGCGAATAAAAATCTTACAAGAGGCAAAATCCGTGGTTGGTGGGCCGGATCTGTCGCCTCCGAAATTGCGATCTCTGTCGCGATCGCGATCACCCCCAAAGTTGCGACGCGGCCCGAAGCTGCTGCCACCGCCCCGATCGCCCCGATCGCCCCGATCGCCCCGATCACCATCGCGATCCCTGCTGCCCCGATCACCGAAGCGCGAATACTCGCGATCTCCCCCGCGTTCCCTGTCGTCGTTACGGAAGCCGCGGCGTTCTCCGAAGGACGAGCCGCCGCGGTCGGGAAGCTCTGGAAGGGGGGCACGACCCTCGCGCCACGCACCGGGTCTGTTGTCGCTCGCCGAACCTGCGTCATCAAATTTTCATTATCGATGCTCCCGATTTATCGGCGAAGAGTGTACATAAAATTTTGAATTGCTGATTTAAAAAAAGAAGCAACTTTACGCTTGCTTTATTCTTGTTTGCAGCTTTTTAGAGCTCGCGAGGGAAGGAACGCAAAGAGAACTCACTGTCGCGTTCCTCGCGACGCTCTCTATCGAAGCCGCCACGGCTACGGAAACGATCGTTGTCGCCCACTGGTAGCTCCTCCCGTGTTCCGCTTCGCCAATCGGTCGAACTGCGTTCAGGATCATCGTAATTGTCACGACGCCCGTAATCGCGATTCATTCCCATACGACCTCGTCGATCGTCGCTGTTGCTGTTCGAGACCTCGATTCTCACGCGCCTACCTTTGATGGTCTGGGAAACAAAGGTTCGATCGAGTTACCAAAAGCGTTTTTTTTTTTAAAAACATCGGCATTTTTAATCAGCGACTCGTTGCTTCTTCCCCGCTGTTTTGTTTCTACCGTGTAAGCTTTGTAGGCACGCGCTTTATCATCTTTCGTTGGTTCTTTAAAAATGTTTCCGATAAGAAAAATACATTTCTGGCACTGTACCGTATTTGTCAAGGAGAGAGCGTCGATCAAACTCTGGCGATCTTCAAAATCGACGTATCCGTATCCCCTGAGCTTGGTTGAGTCTTTGGGAAGACGCATATTCGTTACCTGTGGATCGAGTTCAAAAATTTAGATACACGGTCGATATCTATGGACGCCCAGGATCGTTTCCACTGCCAATTACACTTTTTCGCCATTGGACAACTGCCCGCGTTTACCTGCATGTCCGCGAAGAAATCTACAAGATCATCTTCTAACACGTCGTACGGCAGATTAGATATGTAAGCCACGAACGGCGGATTGGTTGGAATATTCTCTTCGTCGATTCCAGGGCCTCGGGCGGCTCGAGGCGCGGTCGGCAGAATCACGGGCTCTTGGGGTTTCCTCGATGGATAGAGGTCTAAGAAGGAAAACAAATTTTTTACGCAATATTCTCAACCGAGTATTATTCGCTTGACGGAGTAGAGGTGCGCTATTTAAAACTAAGTCGCAGTTGTCAGTCGAAACGTCGCGGCGAAGGATCGTCGGAAATTTTTTTGCATTAATTCGCTGCGGCGTCTGTCTTTGAACGAATGACCTTGCGACTGAACGCGACATCCGATGATTGCGAGTTCGGCAGTGACAAGCGCCGAGGAAAGGATTCGACAACCTGTAACTTACCAAGCTCGTCGTCGACGTCGTCGGCCCAACTGGAAAGCTTCACAGGCATTGTAGGCATACCCCCAGGAGTCTCTGGTATAAAATCTGTCAGCGGCACGGTTTGCCACTTATTTTTTTTCCCCTTCTTGCCTTCTAAAGGAGAAAGAAGAAGCACAAACGAAACCTACATTACTGACGTTCAAACTTGAGAGAGAGAGAGAGAGAGAGAGAGCGCTTCGATAATTGGTGCGAAAGAAAAAATGATACTCGAAAGCATGACCAATCCCAATGCCATGGCTGTTTGGTTATGCGAAATTTGGAGTATGAAATCATGGAAAATGTTGCGTCGCTCGGAACGCTATCCGACCCGGCTGCGTCCCGCGTGACGCGGTTGACAAAATAATTGTTTTATTTACTTACTCGAAGCCATGATTGCTGGCTTGAAATTTGAAAAAGCCAAACGAGTTCGCGAATCGGTACTGCACACGACCAACTCCTGGCTCCGTAAGGCATGAATCGCAGCACAAAAAGATGCATGTGTCAAATCTTGTGAAACTCGACTTCCCCCGATGTACTTCCGCAGAGGCTCGCGAGGTAGCGCGCTAACGCGAAAAAAACCTTTCGCAGATGGAACAACGGAATGTCACTAGTCGGGCGGGTAGCTCATTGGTCGTTAGCGTCAGAATCGTCGAAACTGCGAACGTGCGATCTTTGGGGGAAAAGCCGCTGCCGAACTGATATCCCAGATTTACTCCAAACGTGGCACGGTTCGGCATAAAAAATTTCGGAATGTTGAACAAAAAAGAGAATTACAAGACTCGTCGTGATCTGCGATAGATGTGGCAAAAACAAGACAATAATCGATCAGGTACGGGTGGAACGTACGGAAAGCGTCGGGAGAGACGAAAAATAAAGAAAAAAAGAGGGCGCCACCCGAGCGGTGAAACGCCGCACGCCGCTCGTCCAGAAAACGCCGAGCTGCGAGTACGGGAACACAGACGCAATAGCGAGGAATAAAGACAACGGAAGCTTACGAATTTCGCAATAATATAATACGCGCGCATACATAAATATATACTTTATGGGACTGATCACGGCTGACTGTGAAATGATACGGATAAAGGAACAATTCGAGGCTAAATTAGTGATAGAGGGCAAGGATGATCCTCACAACTTGTTGAACAATATGGTCGACGCTAGAGCGTGCTATAAGCCCAGCGAGAGAGTAAGAGACACGCTTTCGACACCATCTTCTTTTTTTCTTTCGTGTGACTCAATGGCTGTTGTCTCGATGTGCATTTTTTTTGTATATTGTTAAGTACCGCAACAAGCGGAGGATTAAAAAATACGTGTCGCACGATGGAACGGTGAAAATGACTCGCTCCGATTATTTATCGATCTTGCTTAATTATTATTTACCGCGCGTTAATTGTGTATGTCACATTTAGCGTAAGACCGATCAATGAGAATGCAACAGTAGAACACTTTTATCGTGCATAATGCATATATTTTACGTTTTACTTTCGGCACGTTTATCCTTATTATTTCTCGATGTATCTCGTATATAGTTCGACGCTCAAACCACGATGAACACCCTTCTCCCCCTTCCTGCAGTCACAAAACCTAAAAGTCACGTCCACCACTCGCAGCGGTTGAACTATTAGTTTTTTTTCGTAAATATTTGCTCAACTTGCCAGGAAAAGAAACCCTCGTGTCACGGAGATTCGTTTCGTTCTCTACGTCTGCGGAACAACGTTTTTCGTAACGTTCGTTGCGTGCTCGTCGCGACTGTTCGACTCGAGGGTTTCATTTCGCGGAGAGTACGACTGTGCTCGGCGTACAAACCAGCGTAAGATATTCCACCCTCGTAGCGCCGTTGACTCGTGCTTCGTTTGAAAAACCTCATTTTCTCGTTCGGACTCTGACGTGCACGCGCACGCATTTTGCACGTGTTTCAACGATGGCAATCTTCGATCCCCCGTGCGTCACGGGTGGGCGTTTTTGTCGAACGAGTTATCTTGTTTCTTCCAATGACCTCTATGGGACGAACGGAGAACCGACGAATTGGGGCCGCCCGTACCGGAATACGGTAATTAGAGCGGATCAAGTAGTGGTGTTTCAATCGGTCGATCGACGAAGTTGCGCAGCTTCCAGTGGGTTGTACCGCGGACAGCGGGTTAGTGGGAAAGTTGATGCTGCGACTGTCAAAATAATACATAGGAATAACCGCGACATTGTATTTTTGGAATATCGGGTGGTTTTAGCGTTGTAAAAGGTCACGCGGGAAACGCGCACGATTCAGCAAGATCGAGACGTCTCGATTCGAACGTACGGTCACTTCGAAAAAAGCAACCGATCGTAATTTGCTTTACGTCTGACCAGTGATTATAATATTTCGTTTCGAAATCCTTACGCGAAAGCTTATACGCGAATAGTCGAACGCTCATAGCGAATGCACGAAACCGAACGATCCCATCTGTGCGGAGACACCACTACGGATCTCGGTCGCAAATGGTTTTCCACCTGATTTCTGCTTATTCAACCTCGACGTTAAGGACGAGAGGTCGATGGTAAAAAAAATAGGGGTCGGGCGAGGGAGGGGGTGAAAGGAGAACGAGAGCGTTCGCTTCCTCGGGTTTCGATCTACTTTCGCAATAAGGCCCGAGACGCGAGCTCGATCGGTTAATGGTCGTGCGCCTCTCGGAGCTTTCGATCGAGCGTCATCGAACGGGGGAGCTGTATTTCTATAAATATATGTAACACCTCGCCCTCGTTGGCGAAAGATTCCGTCGTTTTAGGCTCCGCGAACCATTTCACGCTTGTTCCGGCCACGCAACGACAGAGCAAACGTCATCGCGCGTCCCGTACGTTTGCGTGTATAATTAAAACGTTTTTTGGGACTCTGGGGTCTTTCGAGGGCGCAGACTCGTAGAATTATCGAGAAAAGCCGCGCGACAAACGCGACCGACTTCCGAACGAGAATCATACTTTCGCGAAACGAAACAACGCGGGACGGCGTATCAGCGGAAACTCGGGCTCGTGTAATCGAGGCGATTGGAAAATTCAGGCTCGAACGTTTTCGCAACGAATACAGAGAAGATTAGAAAAAATGACAGCGGCAGCGAAAGTTCTCGGTGGGTTCTCTTCGCCGCGTACAACCTCACTTTTTTTTTCTCCTCGTCCATTCTCTCGATCGACGTTGAGCCAAGATATCGCAATTTCTCCCAAGTTTCTTTTCAACGCTTATCGGGCGTGTTGGATTCCTCGGGACGTCAAAGCCGCGCGGGAATTCCGCGCGCCGAGAATCTCAAGTTTCTTCAATTTTCTCCCGGGAGAAATCAGCGCCCGCGGTACAGAACGCGAACGCGTCGAGTTTACGGAGACAGGGAAAATGACACGGTGATTAAACGCGTTTGCACAATTCGCGATCCGACCGGTACTAGAAACCGCTTCTTTATCGCGTCCTTCGTACGTACTCGTTGACCGATCGAATACATTCGTTGACTCTTCAGTCTCGAGCTCGAAAGTGCTCGGAACCCTCGAATCTCCGTACCCGTTATCGGCCGTTCGAAGCTTTTCGCTTATGACCCGGACGTCCCGCCTGGGACCCTCGATCCTTTCTCCCTTGTCTCATCCGTTACCCTTCGCCTCGTATACCCAACTGGATTCCGTCGACGCGCGGAGAGGCGGAGCGAAACGATTTTCCCGGAGAGTGTTTCCTAGCAAACTCAACGAACAAACTACCCAAAAATGAACGAACGAGCCTTTCCGCGATCAACGTTTACTCGCGTAAAGCACGTTCCGCGTGTATCGACGTTTCCTGCCTTATCATTGATCGCGCCGACTCGAGCTCGCGTCGTAACAAACGTATCAAAACGCACGCGCGTCATTGCCTTTACAAATATTGAATATTTATCCGAATCAAAATCGTGACAAAAAAAAATCCATACAAAAGCAGTCGACGCGTATTTCCTAAACGAATCTTCGGGCGAAAGGGTCATCGGAAAAAACCCACGCCCAGCCGCGCGACTCTCGGATATTCGAATTTTCGTACGTTTCGTAACGTCCTCTGACTCGGAGACGCCGGGGAACGAAATTTTCGCGTGACGCGTGGACGGCTACGCGCGTCGAGTGCACCAATGAATAACGAGAAGAGAAGGCGGGTGGGGTTGAAAAAGGAAAAAAGAAGCTCGGTCTCGCTCGCGTCTCGCTCGAGGCGTTCTCCTCTCCGCGGCTGTTGCGTTTGCGCACCGCGTGTCTACGGTGCGCGTCAAGGCGGCACCACTGCCCGGCGCGTTCCGCTTCTCGCTATAGTCACGTGTTTCTCGTATATATCGCGCGCTTATGAATCCTCGCGACGCCGAGTCTTTCAGTGAGAGCTCGACGGCCCGTTCGACCGCGCGTTTTCGTCCGCGCGTATTTTCCTTCCCGGTGTTCTCCGTTATACGCGTACAGCCCTTTCGTACACTTTCGTTCCTTGAAATCGTTCGCGTTTCGTCGCGGCTACGCGAACGCGTACGCGCCTTCGGTTTCTCCTCGTACTCGCGAGAGCGAAGCGAACGCGTGCGCTCGATCTCTCCGCGCGCCCTTTTCGCTCTTGTTCCTCACGCGCGAGTTTGCGCTTATTTGCGCTCTTTTTTCTTAAAAAAAAAAAGAAAAAAACAAAACAAAAGAAAAATCGCGTCGCGCGGAAGTACCGATGGGTTCGTCTTCTCAATGAAATTCCGCTGAACTTCCGGTTTCGCGCCGGATTTTTTTCGTTCACGCCGTAGAAGTTTCGTTCGCTCGTTCGTTTCGTTATCGACGGACGGATCCGTAAGCGACGGCGACGCATCGTAGTTTTACGGTACACGGCCGTCCCTTTGCGCAGCTATCGTACGAAACACGAACTCGTGATTTCTCATTATTATTATTATTACACGTTATCGCTATCGTCACGATTATACGACTCGTTACGCGTTAATATTTTTCGTTGCCGTCCGCTGTTCTTTCCATCGTTGGCGGTGAACGCGGTGACGTTCCGTTGTTACTCTCGTTGATTACGATTCGCGTTATTACCGTCGTTATAATACGAATAATCGTTAACTCCGACGATCGCTCGGCGACGTCGCGTTCCATTTGGCTCGTTCGTCGTTTATTTTTCTCGCGGAACGACGGAAGATTTTTGTTTGGGTTCGTATTGACTCCCGAATGTTCGCTATCCCGGAGTTTGGTTCAAATATTTCCTCTTTTTCGCTGCCTCGCGCGCTGGGCTGATCGCCCGTCCGCTGCGCCGGTCGTTGCCGCGGCGCGTGAACCTCGTCCCTCCTCCTCCTTCTCCTCCTCCCCCGCCCCTCCCGCGGATCGCGCACCTTCTTTACTTCCGAGACCGCGACGATCGTCGGCCAGTTTAAAACATGACCAACGACAAGCAGCAGGTGAGCACCTCTGTCTCTTTTTTATATCCGTTTTTCCTCGAATTTGAGCTAGTTTTGTTTTCTCGCGAATTTTCGAGACCGGCGAACGAGTGCTCGCTCGAGTATCCTCGACGTTTTTCTCGTTCGTTCGTTCGTTCGTACGTTTCGGTGACGGGCGTCCATTTATTTTTTTCATACGAGCGATGTTCCGCCGCTGCGCTTCGCTGACGCCTCCCCCCCCCCCCCACCCCTCCCGCGCATGGCTCGCCGATTTCACAGAAAGCACCGTTTTTTTTTGTTGGACGCGAGCTGTTCGGAGGAAATTCAATCGAAAAGTGTCGACGCGAATTGAATTTCGAATTTATCGCGTTCATCGGAAAATCGAAATTTATCGAGTTTATCGACTGAATCGAATCTCTCGAATCTATCGATTACACCGAAAATGAAAAAGGTAGTTTTGCAAATAACTGGTATTCGCGTAACAAGCGTGAGTTTTCGGTGGAAATAAAACGGCACGAAAGAATCGAGCGCGAGCGGTCGGACTCGAGTTCGAGAGTACGAATTTTTGTCGGAACGCGCGTACGCGTTTTTTCGAGATCGCGGGATCGAGGAATCGCGAGCAATCGTACGGTTACGAATCGAAGAGAGGCGCGCGCGCGCGCGCGCTCGTCGCTATCGATTTTCAAGAGATCGACGAGACGTCCGCGCGACCTCGGCTCGGCCAGAAACGACGTTCGAGCGGACGAGGCACACGGAAAGGACGACGCTCGAGCACGAAACGAGCGCGCGTACGACCGCTCGATCGCCGTTCGGACGGCTTCTTCGGAGGCTCTTGCCTTCCCGAAAGACGATCGTCCGTTATTCGCGCTTGCGATAACAACGCGCGTTCTTTCGCGTTGCAGTCATGGTTCCGCGGGGTTCGAAGCAGCAAGTTTCGTCACGTGTACGGCGTGCCGGCTAAACGCGACAAGTGTTACGACAACATCAAAATTACGAAGAACACCCACGATTCGCAATTCTGCGCCGTCAACCCGAAGTTTCTCGCTGTCGTTACCGAGGTCGCCGGCGGTGGGGCCTTCGTAGTTCTACCGTTGGATCACGTAAGTTCGCCCACCGGAAGACGAGGCTCTTTTCCTCCGCGTTCCGTCTCGCAAAAAAATGCCGAGCGTAACAACGAGCCGGGGTAGCGTTCGCCCTTCCGGACCGGCCCGCTCCTCGAACGAGAGCGAAAGTGCGAGGAGGATGGAGCGAAAGTCGAGAAAAGCGGGAGGGAAATTGGCACGAGTTAAAGGGGGAGCAAGGCGGAGAGAGAGAGAGAGAGACGATTGAAAGGAGGCTCGGAGATGCTCCGTCGTATTTATACGATTGCTGTACTTTCACTCCTATTTATCAATCTTAATTGTATCTCGTAAATTCTGGACAAACTCTTTGACCGTTTCTATTGTCCAATCTCTCCTTGGATCCGTTTATAAGTGTATACAGGGTGTCCCGCGATGGAACGTCATCCGTGATATCGGGCGTTGGGGCTGAAATTCCGAGTCGATTCGTACAAGCGTCTGTGCTTCCCCGATCAACCCCTGAATTATTTTTTATTCTTAAGGGAGCCGGTGAACGGGCACGCCCGTTCACCGGGCTCGCGTTGCTCAAACGTCGGGCTCCGTTTCTAGGCAAAAATATCAAACAAAGATATTCTACAACCGTTTTTTCCATTTCCCCGCTCTAATTTTGTTCTTTCGGCAAAAACTCGGGCATTCTCGTAATCAGCGGAAAATTTCCGATCAAACGCACCCTTTTGATACTTTAAAAACGGAAAAAAAAATTTTTCGACCTCCACCGGCCACTTTCCCGGAATCTCGAAAATCACGAGTTTTCAAAGGCTCGTAGAGTGAGCTCCTGATGTGCTACGGAGGTTCAACGGGGGTGTTTTGAAAAGGTTTTTGCCTGACTTGAACAATGGCGTTGGATTCGTATCGATGTCTCTTATAGTTTCCCCGGAAAGTCCACTCGAAAAATGGCAAAAAAAAACGCAAAGGGGAAAAACGTATGGAAAAAATTGCAAAAATCGATGGTCCGACTTTGAAATTCTGCCAAAAATCGAAGAACCATCGGATTTTAATGATCAAAAAAGGAAAAAACGTATTTTGCCCAAAAATCGAAAAAATTTTTTGATTTTTAATATTTTTTTAATAGGTTCTTTACGATGCAATTTGATCCCCCGAACACGAATCTACCGTTCGCTTCCCCAAAAACCCAATATTTCTATGAAAAAATTGTAAAAAACTGCTAAAAACCCGTTTTTCTTCGCCGCGTGCGGTACTCTCGACGAAAATTCGAAGACATTCGCGATCAGCGGAAAATTTTGGATCGGAGGGACTCTCAAAAGAATAACAGAATCGAAAAAGAAAAAAACTTTGGAGCGCGTTACTCGGGCGTTCGAGGAAAGCCTCGTTCGTCCGAAAGCGGTTCTCGCTCGAAACATTGAATATTCATGGATCGTTCTTTTTTCGATAAACTTCTAGTCGAGAGTCTCGCGCGCATTCGCGTTTAATTATTTTGATTCGATCGGACAGACCGGTAGACTGGACTTCAACGCGAACAGGGTGACCGGACATTCGGGAGCCGTTCTCGATATCAAGTGGAACCCGTTCAACGACAACGCAATAGCCTCGTGCTCGGACGATTGCACGGTGAGAGAAACATCCGAATTTTGAAGGTTCGCGTCGCCGCTGAACGTCGATTCGTCGTTCGGGATTTCTGAGAGACGAGTCTTTCGACAGGTGAAATTGTGGCACATTCCGGACGGCGGTCTCTCTCGAAACTTGACCGAATGGCTGGTCGAACTGCAAGGGCACAAAAGGCGCGTGGCCTACATAGAATGGCATCCGGTCGCGGAGAACGTTTTGTTCAGCGCCGGTTTCGATCACCTCGTTATCGCGTGGGACGTCAATCGAGGCGAGGCTATAAGCGTGATCGATCGTCATCCGGACGTTATCTACAGCGTGTCGCTGAATCGAGACGGTAGTTTATTGGCGACTACCTGCAAGGACAAGAAATTGAGAATTTTCGAGCCACGGTCGGGCCTCGTCGTGGAGGTTCGTCAACCGCTGATACGTTTACCGAACGGTTCGCGAACACCCGCCCCGTCTTTTTTCATCAAATTTTTGCGTCGCCCTCGATTTTTCGCCGTCGACTCTCAAATATCCGACTTTAAATACTCACCCTCGTCGAACCGTACGAACGCGACGTCGGTCGCGCCCGCGTTAAAAACGGTGTTTCTCATTTTGTCCGATTCGCTTCTCGACTCGATCAGGAAGGTGTTTGTCACGCCGGAACGAAAGCGAGCAAAGTCGTTTTTCTCGGTGGCTCGGGACGTCTCTTGACCACCGGGTTCAGCAGGCGCTCCGACCGACAGTACGCGATTTGGAGTCAGCTCGATCTCTCGGCGCCGCTCGCTTGCGAAACGATCGATTCCTCCAGCGGTATCGTTTTTCCCTATTGCGACAACGATACCAACATGGTTTATCTCGCCGGGAAGGTACGAAATAAAGAATCATCGAGTTCGGAAGGACGGCGCGCATCGAGCCCCCGACGGGAAAAACAAACCGCCGTAAAAACGCGTACCGACCCTTTTTTTCGTGCGCAGGGCGACGGGAACATCCGGTACTACGAGGTAGCGAACGAAGCCCCGTGGTTGCACTATCTCAGCCAATTCGTATCGGGTAATCCTCAGAGAGGCTTGGGCGTGATGCCCAAACGAGGCATCGACGCGTCCATCTGCGAAGTCTTCAGGTTTTACAAACTCCACGCTTCGCGAGGCACCTGCGAACCGATCTCGATGATAGTACCGCGAAAGGTGAGTTCTCGGATTTCGAAATGAAAAAAAAAAGAAAAAAAAAGAAAAAAAAAAGAAAAAAAAAAGAAAATTACGCGCGTTCGTTCCTCCGCCGTCAGAGCGATCAATTTCAAGAGGACTTGTATCCCGATACCGTTGGGACGACGCCGGCGCTCTCGGCCAAAGATTGGATCAGCGGTATGAACAGCCCGCCGATCCTCATCTCTCTGAAAACCGGTGAGACTGTTTTTTTTCCTCGCGCGAACGACGCTCGCGAGGAAAGAGTATCGAGAATCGTTAAAATTGGTATCGATACTTTTTTCGATTCGCCGTTGATTCGTCGCGTCCGAACGAAAAATAAAAGGGAAGGCCCGATCGCCGTTTTTCGTTTGATCAGGTGGCGGCGTAACGACGCACAAGCCACGCGTCTACAAGCCGGGCCAGTCGACGGGAGTCACGAAAAATCAGAACGGGTGCGACGTTAACACGAAAAAGAAATTCGCGTTTCTATCGACCGAAACCGTGCCCGATTATCGATCGGTCGATCTCTTGGATATGACGGAGAAGAGCCAAAAAACGTCGAGCAATCAGAGCACGAAGATCCATCAGTTGCAGCAGCGATTCGGCCACGTGACTTTGCAGGTGACGAATCCGAGAGTTTGTTACGAAACGGGACGGTACTGCGTTTACTCGTTGTTAAGTTTGGACGGTTCGATCTCGCGTTGCTCGCCTGTCGATCTCGTAAACGAAACGTCTCGATAATACGTAGAATCGTCTCGTATTTTTTGCATTTTCCTTTTCACGTCTATCGCCGAATTTTTGGTTGTACCGTTCGTTGCGTTTGATCGTCGATCGGCGGAACGAGGAACTCATCCGAAAGAATCGCGTTATCGTCGCATCCACGAGTCGAAATCCATGCAAAGTCGCGTAAGCCCCGTTGCGGAGATTCCCGAGTACGGTAGTTCGCGCGCAAACGTACATTTTCGCACCGGCGCTCGTAAACGCGAAAGGGAACGAATCGCGAAACGTCGCGAACGACGGAGACCCGTGTAATCGACGAAGCTAATTTTGTCTTATCACGCAGAACAATATCGCGAGTGGAACGATCGGTGACAACGAAGCCTTCGAGTCGGTCGACATTCCGAACAACGAGGCCGAACTGAGACTCGCCTACGCTCGTCAAACCGACGAATTGAGGCTCGTCCGACGTCAGCTCGCCAACAGCCAATCGCGCGTCAAGGAACTCGAGGAACAACTGCGAAAAGCGCGGAGCCACTGAATCGCTCGTTTCTGCTTTTTTTTTTTTTTTTGCGTCACGCCGAGCATCGTCCGACCGGAGAAGTTTCGCGATTCGCGACGAACGAATTCCGTGCGGAGTTTAAGAATTCGGACGCACCCGGCGATCCGCTTATTATCGTCAAAATAATCGACACCGGCTTACAAAGTATCGATGTATTTGTACAGAGCGCGAAGCTTCGGTGCGCCCCTCGCCGAGAGAGACGGACGGACGGACGGAGAAGGCGAATCAAGGAAGCCGCGACGCGCGGCGAAGCTTCGTCGCGGCTTCCTCGCTTCCTAAAACCGTCGAGTGGAACGACCGTTGCGAATAACGCAGGGACGAGGGTCGAATTTGAAAAATCGCTCGCGGAGCGACGAGCTCGAATCGTTTCGTCCCTTCGATTCGCCTTTACGAAGCGAACTCTGTGATTTCGTTCCTGTTACGTTTATCGTTCGATCATCGTCCGCAGCTTCGTTGTCGCGAAATATCTCTGGAACGGAAAGGTTTTTCGTTGCCAACTCCGTCGGGAGGCGGGCAAAACGCACTTTCGCTAACGCGCGTTAATCGCGCGATCGCTTCGATCGTCGTATCGTTCGTTCCAACGCTGAATACGTAAAAAAATTGTCGCGGAACGCGCAACTGATAAAAGTGAAGTAGATCGCGCGACGCCCCGAAACCGATTCCCCCGGATCGAGCGAGTCGAGCGTGCGCGCGCGCGTCGATTAACTTTGTTTCTTCGTCGATCCACGATTTTTCGGTGGAACGCGACTCTTCGAAAATCTTCGCGCAACCCTTTCCCCCTGCGTTGCCTCGCCGCCGATCGTTCACGGCGTTTCCGAAACTCGCGTCGCGCGAGGAAGACGCGCGGATAGAGAGAGGGAGACGGAGAGAGAGAGAGAGAGCGAGAGGTATTCGTACAAATTAGGAAGAGGAGCTCCTCGAAGCCGGTGTGCGCGCAGCGAGCGTTTCTACGTAGCTATCGTCGAGGATAATCTCCGCCGCCGCTCTTGGAAGATATTTATGAACTTATTTGTACAATATTTATACGTATTTTCGTACCTCGTTGATCCTGGATCGCGCGATCCGCGGAAGCATCGTACAGTCCGGGATGAACGTCGAAGAGAAAAAAGACGAGAGGTCGGGCGAAAAGAGAGCCAAGTAAAATAAAGTGAAAGCTGTGTGATATATATATATATATATATATCGATCGGGAGGAAATTGCGCTCTCGAACGAGCTTCGCGCGCTCGCGCGGCTCGCGGAGAACGAAACGAAAGAAACGCGCGCGACAAAAGCCGAGCGAAGGTAAAAACTGTGAACTAGTTTCGACTGTTTCCGGTGCCCCGAGAGAAACCTCGCCGCGTCTCAACCGTGTGGAAAACACGATCGTGCAACCTTGCCGATTGCATCGATACATTTTACAGCGTATTTTTTTATCAACGACTCGCGCGAATAGCGTTTCCCGATCGGTTCGTTTCTCGCGTTAATCGCAAGAGTCCTCGGCGCGCTTGAGCCTCGATGCGCGGATCGTTCGTAGACGCGCGTACGAGTCGGGAGCAACCGAACGAGATTTATCGTCGCGCCGCTAGTTTTTTATCATTCCGAGCAAATGTATTCTAACATTGGTGTACCGACGTTGCAACGTCGCCGTCATTGGCAACGCCCGTGCGCGGGCCGTGCCCGTCAGCGAACTCGAACGAGTCGAGGGGTCGAGGAACCGCGAAAGCGAAAATAACGCGAACGCGTTCGAGAACGCGCGCGTGGAAGTCGGTCGCGGCAACCCGAACGGACAGACCCAACGCACAAATTCACCATGATCGAGTTTCCATCGTCGCGAATCGATAAAACGCGTTGCAGCGAACCCAAACAAGTACGAAATAAAATGTTCGTTTTATTTCTAAATAAAACAGCGTCGTTATTACGAAACAATTGACCGTACGAAAGAGAGGGTGCGCGATTGAAAATTTCGCCGCGCGATGATCTTCAACGGCGTTTCGAAAATGTGCGTGAAATTCTTTTGCTTTTTTTTTACGAATGTCCAGGAACGTACGAAAAAAGAAAACAATTGCGTCGACGAAAAAAATGCTGAAAGATCGTTACGTCGAGCGGTTATCGCGGTCCTCGGGATTTTCAATTTCGCGTTTCCGGCAGCAGGGCAGAGACCAAAATTTGTCGCCGCGGCCGAAATCTTCGCCTTCCCGGAGAGTCTGCGGAAGATCGCGGCCAAGAGTTTCCGGAAGGAAGAGTACCAACGTCGCCGTTACTAGGGACACCGCGCCGAGTATCAGCATTGGCAGCTCGGTCCAATATTTTGCCTGCAAAGTTCGGAGATCGGTGTTTTTTTTATAAATGTTTGTTTTCTTTTTCCTATCGATCTCGAGCCTCTTTAAAAAAAAATGGACAAAATGTTTTTAAAAATATCACGATTATTCGTTTTGTCAATTAAAATGAAAAATATCTATTTTTTACTCGAGCCCGACTCGTCGTTTGTCACTCGTTCGAGCGATATCATTGTTCACGTTGGGTTCTTACGGTGTCGATGAGACAGGGTGCGACGCAGTGGCCCGCTATCCCGAAGATACGTATCAAGGAAACCCCCTGAGCTCGTACCGCAGTCGGGAGCAATTCGGCGGCGTATTGGAGGCCGATGTTGGCCGCCATGTTCAAGGAAAAACGAGCGAGCACCGATAACGTCAATTGTGCCGCGCCTGTGCGATAAATAAATAAATGAATACACCGATCAATGCGGATTTTGCAAGATTCTTTTTTACGATGCACGCGTCAACGATAATAGATTTAATTATTACGAAACGACGTTGAACACGATCGAACAATAACGCGACGAGTCGGGGAAAAAATGAATAATAATAACCGAGGACGTACCGGAAGTCAGGTAGAGTTCTCCAAAGCTGAACAACGAGGTAGCCGCCATTGTTACAAAACCGCAAAATCTTCGACCCCAACGATCGAGCGTAAGGGTGAGCAAAAGACCGGCCGGTAATTCGGTCGCGCACGCCAATGAAAAGGACACGAAGACGTTGCTCTTGAGAAGTTTCAAGGAGTAGACGTGACCGTCGAACACGACGACCGTCAGAAACCTAAAGGATAGCGGTGATCGCGACGAACGCCTCGACGTGCTTTTGTTTACGATTACTCGCGACTCCCCTTCGTACTCACCAAAACAACGTCAGCGTTGCGACGTTCCTGGCTAAACGAGGAGTTTTTAAGAGATCGAGGAACGAAGGAACGCTTTCCGTTTGCATTCGTGCTTTCCGCGCGTTTCTCTGGGCACGAATGAAACGTTCATTTTTCCAATTTCAATGAAAAAAAAGATATCGACTTTCCGGGAAAAGACAATTTTCCAATTAAATTGAAAAATCCTTTTTAAAAAACATATCTTTGACGAGGATCGGAGGTTCGGGCGGACTTACGAGAAAAACGTGATGGATCCTCGGATCCGGATTCTTGCGATTGATCCTCGCGATTTTTCGGAGTTTCTCGACAACCCTGTCCAGTTTGCCGTTAGCGACGTACCAGCTTCGAGAAGCGTATCAATTCGATCGATAAACCCAACGACGGAGGAACGAATGATTCATAAAAGATCGTAAAACGAAACAAATTCGACAAATGAATTTTCATTGCCCGAAAAATCTTACCGAGCGCTTTCCGGTAGGATCCACGGCGCGAGCAAACCACAGAGGAGGGGAATCGCGCTTATGTACGCGAAATATCTCCAATCGGAGATGTAATAAGCGATCCACGGGAGTAGCGTACCACCGACCGCGAAATGTATTCCAAAAGCGATATTGAAGACGAGAGTGCGCCTCTTGACCGCCATGTACTCGACGACTGCGCGTGCGTTTCAACGAAAAACAAACGAAACGTTTCCTCGATCACCAAAACGTACGATATCGAACAATAATTACGAAACGAATTATTTTTTCAACGACCGGTGATTCGATCGCGTCGAAATCAAATTTTTCATGACGAACGTTTCGTCGTTCGGCCGACTCACCGACGATAAGCGGTATATTAATGCAGTTGTCGAGAGCCAATCCGGTGAGAAATCGGCAGATCGCGAATGACCAAAAAGAGGAGGCGCTGGCGGTCGCTATCGTTGCCAAAAGAGCAACGGCGTGGCACGATACGAGGGAGGGTATCCGTCCGCTGTGATCGGCGATCCAGCCGAACGATACGGAGCCACCGACTACGGAGCCGGCGAAAAATATCGCTTGGGCGCTCGATATCAGGTACTCCTTTTCGCATACCCGATCTAGCTAATCGGCAAGGGTCGCGAAACGGTCAATTCCCGTTCTCCTCCGCTCGTCGCCTTTCATCGACAAGCGTAAAAAGAAGATTCTACTTCCGATCGACGAACGTTCCACCTCGAACGAATTCGTTTATTCGATTTTATCGAAAACCGAACGAATCGTTGATGAAGAACAAACGGAAATAAACAAACGTGTAAATAAACGAGAAATCGGAAAAGAGCGAACGAAGATTCGTGCTTTTTAGAGTTGCCGATCGATAGCGCGATTCGTCGAGAAACCCGTAAAGTATGGCCAAATTCGATTTTTCAAAAGCAGGCTGAAAGTAAAGTATGAGAAATTGTACGTTTCCTTCGCGAATCGATCGCACCTCGACTGCGATGCTCTTGTACGGTATCTGGGTGAAGTTGTATTCCCAATTTTGGCACTCTATCGTCTTATCGGTCCGCCGCAGCGGTGATTCGATATTCGGCTCGTGCTTCAAGAGCTCCGCGAAATTCAGATCTTTCATTCGGCACCTGTCGTAGTAGGGATAAACGTCCGACGGGGGTATCGCGGCTCGTACCCTACAAGTCGGATAACGCGAAACGAAAGAAAGTAATAACGGTCGTTGATTAAAAAAAAAAGAAAAACAATACTATCGCCGATAAGAGCGTCGAACAAAACGAACGGGAGCAACGACGATAACCGACGAGAACAATAAAAAGGAAGGAGCAAAGAGCGGGGCACCTTTCGTCCTGCGTCGCGTCGGTGCTCCGGATGGCGTCGACGCGGCACCAATGCTGGTTCGGCACGAGAGTCAGGAAGAACTGGGAAAAGTGCACGTTCGCGTAGGAGACGCCGTAAGGCGGCAACGCGAGAAGAAGACACCACTGGTATCTTCCGAAGTTCCCAACGTGGGGCAACGCGTCGTCGATCGTCTCGAGTTTCCGGCGAAGCGCCGTTCTCTCGCTCGGTTCGTTATCGCCGGAGAGGCTCGTCGCTTTCGTTTCGTCCTTCGTGGCGACGCACCGGCGGCTGAAAAATAAGTCGTTCGTATTCTCGTTCGAACGATCGATCGTCGGAATCGATAGAAATCGTCGGACCTCGGAGTCGGATCGAAACGCGAAAATTGCACGAACGGGAAAAGTTTAACGATCGATCGAAACTCGACGAACGCGTTTGTTCCTCGAAACTGCAAGATTCGTCAATTACGAAACGTCGAGTGTCAAGGATTATCACGGAATTCCGATGGAAACAAGCGCGTTCGTCGAAACTCGGTTCGCGAAACTCGGTTCGTTCGATTCGAAAGAAATCTGGGTCGCGCGAATTTTAATCACGACGAGTAAACCCTTGTTTCGCGGTATCGACGCTCGTTCGCGATAACCCGATTTGTTCAATTACGGAAGAGCGTCGTCTCGCTTCGAGTCTTCGCGAAGACGCGACGCGACGAAATTGCGCTCGAGGACACGAGCGTTCGAAAGTGGCGATTCCGCTTCGCGTCGACCCGTTCGTCGCCTCGCTGCTTCAAAAGTTTGTCCGAATCGAGGGAATCGTCGTCGAGTCGCGCGGATTTGAAACAATAAACGCGACTCGTCGTTCGAACGACGAATCGCGAAGCAGCGTCGTTCAACGATCGATGCAACGAACGACGAAACGGCACGCGTATCGTCGTTCGTTGCGTTCGCAATTGCCGAGCGATCGATCCGAGCATCGAAAATAATTGACGCGTCGTTGTTAAGAAAAATCACGAGTATCGATGATACGCGAGTACGAACGATCGATGCGCGAAAAAAAAGTTGAATATTCGTGTTCGGTTACCTCGAGGAGAGTCGTCGAGATCGGAGCCGGCGAGCCGAGCGTTCCTCGATCGGGTCGGAGCTCGCGTTCGGCCCGGCGAGTCGGTTTTGCCGATCGAATTCCCCTCTCGACGGGGCTTCGATCGGGCCCGCTCGAACGATCCTTGACTCGTCGGAGGGTCTCGTTTGATCGCGGACGCCTCGAAACTCGCGCCGAGTTTTCGTATCTTCGAACGAGCGACGCGCGTTTTCGCCTCGCTGGGTGGGTGTATCGCGGCTCGCGTCGAACCGCAAACTCGCGGCAATCTTTGATTCGTCAAGGGCGTTCGAACGTCGGGAGTCGACGAGTCCCGCGGAACAGGCCGGCTGCGGTCGCGTTCTCCCAACGAGGGGTCGAATAATCGACGGATTCGCGGTGACCGCGCGGCGTCGCGCGGCGTCGCGCGGCGTCGCGCGGCGTCGCGCGAGCTCGGTTGAATCCGTAGTGGGGATATCTCGCGGTGGCGAGTGCGCGCGTTCTTCTTTGTTCGGATTTTCGGGCTCGCAGCCCTGGCTCGGACGTCGCGCGCGTCACGCGCGTGTTCCGGAAAGAGGCCAACGAAACGACGCCCTTTCGTCGCTCGGCCCGCGTTCGCCCCGTTATTCTCGCCGACGCGAGCCAATCGACCCTCGCGCGTTTCTTCGCTCGCGTTTCGACGAGTGGAAACGCGAAACTTGGCGCACGAAACGTTTCACGAATACGGAGGAATCGCGCGGTCGCTTCGTTATTATTTTCAAAGTATCGAAACGCGCGACGGTCGGAGTTTCGTCGGCGAACGGATCGGTCGATCGAACCGGTCGTTTCTTCGGATAACCGGTATTGTTCGCTTTGACAAATTGCACGTTCGTTCGATGGATTCCGAACGAACAACCGTGGCGACCCGTGGCGCGCGTCGCGTGCCGTTAACGGCACCCTCGCGTCGGAAGGAAATCATTAAATTGACCCGTAGCCTTGAAACGGTCGCTGCGATTCGCGTGAAAATAACGCGCGCCATGCTGATATTAAAAACGTCGATCGCAACGTCTCGTTAACGGATCTCGATACGAATCTATTTTCCGATCGGCCGCGCTTTTTTTTCGACGCTCGTCGGATAATCTATTTTTTCGATCGACTCGAATCATTGAGATTCGTGAAAATTTATTTTTAAATGAAGGAAAAATATTAAAAATTCGTCGAAACTTGTAACTAAGAACGATTCCACGACGAACAACGATTCTCGAAATTTTCACGAGTTTCGAGGATGCCGTTGAATATCCGCGCGGTAATCCTCGAGCGTCGTCGAGTTCTCGGAGCGCGTATACGGGACTGACGCAACCGGAGCCTTCGGCCGATCTCACGATCCGATCCGCTCGCCGCTCGTCCAGACGGGACGGGACAAAGATCGCGCGCCGGACCGCTGGGATCAAACGACTCTTCTCGAACGGTCGCGCTTCGATCCCATTTTTGCCCGGCGATGAAAGGACTCGGACGGCCGATGCGACGGAACGAGCAACGAACGAAAGAGAGAGAGAGAGAGAGAGAGAGAGAGAGCGGAAAACTCGCGACGGACGTTTTATTCGTCAACCGTTTACAAGCGTGCTCAACGATCAACGGTTTCTCGTTTCGTTGAAGAATTACGATCGTTCGATCAATGTCGCGACTCACCGATCGATCTTTAACGCTTCGATCGTAAATTCCCTCGTCGCTTTGCTTCGATATTTGCGTCAAACGAAAACAAAATGGAAAAACGAACGGTTCAGGAAAAAACAAGTTCCTCCGTAACAAAGAGGAACGCCGCGCAAGGATACGAGGAAACGATGAGTAACGAAAAGGCGAGGGAGGAAGGAGGGCGGGGGGGGGGGGGGGGGGGGGGGGAGGGGAGGGAGGGGTGGGTGGCGGGGGGGG
>JAPYZI010003348.1:0-30714 GCA_030523105.1 Ophioninae sp. A BG-2022a | reverse complement strand
TTTTCGATTTTTGGCAGAATTTCAAAGTCGGACCATCGATTTTTGCAAATTTTTCCATACATACCCCTTTGCGTTTTTTTTCGCGATTTTTCAAGTGGAGATTCCGGGAAAACTAAGAAAGATATCGATACGAATCCAACGCCATTATTTAAGTTAGGCAAAAACCTTTTCCAAACCCCCCAAATGTAACCCCATTGCATATAAGGAGCCTGCTCTACGATCTTTTGAAATTTCGTGATTTTGAAGATTCTGGGAAAGTGGCCGGAGGAGGTCGAAAAAATTTTTTTTCCGTTTTTGGGCTCTTAAAAGGGTCTATTTAATCGTAAATTTTCCGCTGATTACGAAAATGCCCGAATTTTTACCGAAAGTTCAAAATTTGACTAGGAAAATGCAAAATTTCATTCCAATCGGTAGAATAGTACTTGAGAAATTGGATTTAAAAATTCCCTCTCGCTAGGAACGTGTTCGTCATTCCCTTAACGCACGTGAAAACAAATATCCAATAAAATAATAAAAAATTAATATACCCAAACATTTGGCACAAAAAAATCAACCATCGGAATGCAAAATTTTGGCTTGAGTCCAATTCCTTTTTTATCAATTTTATTTACAATTTACTTATTAATACAAATATTTTACTAATCTGCTAATTTACATATTTACCGATAAAATAAATATTTGACCATTTTTACTGACTCAAGGTCACAAAACAGTAAGTAAAAATAAATATAAATAACAAATAATAAAAATAATATAAGCTTTGTTTTTTATCGTTTCTTTTTTTTTTTTTTTCGAGTTGTACTTTGGACTTTCGTCGTAATGCACGAACAATGTAATGCACGTAACCATCGAATATGCAAGTGGATGGAAGACAAAAGGAATAAGGGAAAACAAGGGATCGCGTGTTTTGGACATGTGGCCTGCAATTTCAGGAAGCCCGGAGCGAACAACGCGAAACGTAAGAGCCACGTTGTCTATTTCTGGTTACAAAAGGTCTGTGCCATCTCCTCGAGGTCTGTGGCGACCTACGAGCCAATATATATGCAAAAGGGCCGGGGACTCGAGTGCTATGGAACGATGGAGTCAAGGGATACATACACACTCGTACACAGCTGGTTCCTCCACCGTCACGTCATAGAACGAAAACCGTCCAAGTTCTCGAGGTTTATTCGAGTTAAAAGAAGAAGAAATCAGAGAGAGAGAGAGAGGAGGAGCCTTTGGATTGGTCCGATTGATATTCCACTCAGGATATCCGAAAACCTGAGGAGGGTTCGGTCTATCGGAAACGGGGTCTACCATCCGCAACGTTCTTGGATTAGAATGAGAGATTTCCGGGTATGCCCCAGAAGTACTCAGTGGAAAAGAGTGAAAATTCAAATCCAGCAAAATATAGGTTAGGAAGAGATATATATAAAAAGAAAGAAAAAAAAATAGGTTGAAAAATACCGCTGCAAAAATTCGTGAATGGAAGCCATTAAGGATATGCAAAAGATGTACCACGTGACACGTTAACAAAATAGAAATTGTTGGAATTTTTAAATCCTGATTTCTGGGATATGATATATATATATATATATATTTTTTTTTGTTTTAAAGAAAAAACATCAATATTTGACTTTGGAAATTCTCAGCCCAAAATTTTTCATTGAAAACACGTCACATATTTGTCTTTTTTTTTTTTTTTTTTTTTTTTTTTTTTTTTTTTTTTTTTTTTTTTTTTTTTTTATTTTTTTTTTTACTCTTCCTTCAAATTTTTTTTTTTTTTTTTTTTTTTTGAAGATGGTTTTTTTATTATTTTAATAATGGAAGAATAATGTATGTTTGAACTCATCGTCAAAAGTATTTATTTATTTTTTCATATACGTTGTATTTTATATTTTATATTTTTTTGTTTTTGGGAATTTTTGTAAAATCGATTCGGAATCTTTCTGAAAGTGCATCCTCCTCTCATCCTCTCTTTCCACAAGTAATCGTACATATTCTCGATTCTATTCTTTTTCGAAGAATTTTCGACTGCGGAGGTTATAGAAGGTTATGATGGTTGGACCCTGAAGAATATAGGCAGTGAGAAAGTAAGAGAGTTTTGGGGGGTTGAAGAAAATGATATTGCCTTCGTCGAGATAGAGTTATCCACTGGTGTCATCATACGTATACTGGATGCAAGTTTCCAAAAAATATGCAAATTCTCGTTGTCTCCAGAGGTTCAAATTTGCTGGTGAAGAGAAAATGGGACCACGGTTGATAGGGTGTAAAATGCGTTCCATTTTCTCCAGGATCCCTAAACAATGATTATTGGGTCAGAGTGCTGTTTCAAAAATATTGGTGACTGGTCGAAAAATATGAGATCGAAGTTCCCAACGTTTGCTACGAAAATCCATTTTTTTTCCTCAAATAATGGATCTAAGGAAACAAGAAATCGAGAAAAGAAATTTCAAGTTGATGGAAAAATGTGAAAAAACAATATGTGTCACTTTCAACAGACATTTTTTTCAATAAGGATCAATGTTTGGTGACGATCAGACAGAAAATGGAATTTTTGATGAAGCCTCCAGTCGATAGGTACATCATAATGGAATTTTTGATGTACAGTTCAGTTGAAGACTCCTGACGCTAAAGCCAATGATCAGCTGACGGTGAAGGACAAGTCTATTGAACGACATTGGACGTCCATCAGGAAAAAGAACAACTTTTGTCAGCTTCTCTGGCAATTCGTTGGAGCAGGCAATTGTCGAAGCCAGGTTCTTTGAATAGGCATGTTTGATACATGATAGGTAGATAGCTGTAGCTAGCGCTAATTTTGTTTTAAACGACCGGAGCAGAAGCTGCGTCGAAGTTTCGTCTCTGGTATCGAGTCCCCCTCCTCTTAATAAACAATGAACCCGTACGAGAGTTTCACCTTTTACAAATGTAGGAAAACAGAAGGTGACACGTTGGCTGTACTTTGCCATCAATGAGAGTTTCGAAATGAGTTAATCCATTGATCGCGTATGCGGTACTGCCAGGAGGATTAAAAAATGTAGATACGTTGGTTACTTCAATGGAAAACCACACGCGAATATGCCACGTGTACAGCGAACGAAGAGAAAAGCCAATGCAGTAGGGATCGAACCGCGAATTGGGTCAACGAAAATTAATAAAATGCACGCTGCACACGTGAAAGACCTGAACCAAGTTTTTTTTTTCTTTCTTTGTTTTCCAGTGTGGTTTTTCCATGTATTTGGAAACTGGAAATTCGGTGAATAGGAGGGTGCATCAATCAAAAAGTTGGGTCGTACGTTTGCTCTCTAGCTGATTCTACATTGAAGCTGTGACGAATTGTGTCTTTTCAAAATGAAATTATGACAATTTTTCCACACCCTGAAAATGGTGATTGCACTTAGCAGATGCGAAGAAAAGACTTTTTGGAACCTTCGATCCTAATCAATCTTTTTTTTGCTCAGTTGTTTTTTGCCTAGTTCGGAAACTAGCGAATTGCCATTTTTGTATAACTGGTCTATCAGTAAAGATAGTTTTTGAGAACAATCTTTTTTCTCCAGCTAGCTGGAGAACCATCTTTTTCCCTCCAACTAGCTTGGAAAACTGACATTCTTCTCCAGCTATCCGGAGAACCATCGTTTACTCTCCAGCTGTTCTAGAAAACCTTTTTCTACAGCAACTGGCCCAGAAAGCAAGCTTTTCTCCGATTGACCCGGAGAACCGGTTGTAGCTTGGATTCAGCAGTGTCGACTGCTCGCAGACACAGAATCCGGGGTAGCGCATTCCTATCTTGGCGTCCTTTCGACACCACACAGCGTCATCGCTTCGTGCTCTTTCATCGGCTTATAATCAATAGAATTACGGGGCCAATCGGGAATGGACGCGGTAACGAAACAGGGGCGACGACGAGGGTCAGCGAGGTGGATCGAATGCCGCGCGGAATTTCAGTCCAGCAACGACCAGGAATACCTCGAGCGCGTGCACCAGCTGTGGTAACGAGAAATCCGGATATCTCGTTGATGCCTGGCAAAAGTACTCGCCGGTGGTGAAGGATCACATATTCACATTGGGTCTGTGTCAGTGTCTGTCTTTACGTGTGAATGTGTATTCCGATATACGATGCGGTCTCCCGGAAGCGAAACTGAGCTTTGTCGATTCCAGTGAGCAACAGCAAAACAGCCGTTCCCATCGGTCCAACGAAACGTTCAACATACCGGATTCGTTTTGTCCCCCCCAGAATCTACCGAAACCGCCTGCGTGTCTCGTAACGGACCAAGGCACAAACACGACTCCATTGGCTCGTTACGAAGAGCTCGAGCTTTGCACGATTCACAATTACAACCTCCAAGGCTATCGACGATTTCCCTTTGCTCCGGCTATGACCGAAACAACCCTACCGGAGTTCCTGGACAATGACTTCCTCCCTCCAAAAAAAAAAACCTCTATCCAGGTTGTACCCAGCTGCTATCGTTTTTTGGATTCATCCAACCAGACCTAACAACTTCGATGATTAAACTTCCAGTGCACAAAAACCTGGAAAAAGAACTCCAGCCTTTTGGTAACTTGGATGGGAAAAAAAACGCCATCGAACGGTAACAGCTGGAACTTCTCGTATTTAGGATTTAGTAGTAACAAAACTTGGACCACTCCGCGAATCTAATATACAAAATTCGAAATCTCGAAGCTATGATGTATCAGAAATTGACAAATAGAATCAAAAACTTAAATCCAATGCTGGAGTTATCAGGAATGGTAGAGTTAAAAACAGAATTTTGTTGAGTATTTGATTATTGTTGATTTGGGTTTGTTTGGGTTTATTTGGGTTTGTTTTGATTAAGTATTTAATAATATTCGGTGAAACATTCGAGTTTAGGTTGCTGCATTGTCGAATCGTAAAACTGGATTTTCAAGATGACAATCTGTCTTAGTTTTATCAGTTTTCTTGAAATTCCGAAATCTTTTTCGCCCCACCAGTTTCATCCATTTTCACAGTAACGAATTTTATGGTGTCACCAGTTTGATCCTTTTTTCAGCTTTAGCTTCCGCCAGTGTATATCGATGTGTGCATATGTATGGCAAATTCTCCACCCTCCCCCCTACCTTTCGAGCACTTTGGATAGCGCACATATCCTTCCACGTTGAATTGCATTTGAAATTGTAATTTCTTTTATACGCCTCGAATCCGCTATCCAAACGATAAAGCTCGTTTGGGATTCCCGCAGTTTCGTTTCCGCTCGTTCGCACTGGCTTCCAGATAGTTTCCAGTTCTCGATTCATCCCCTTCCCCCCCCCCCCTTCTCTTCCTATTTGCCCTATATATTTTCATCCCTTCATCCCTCATTCTCCACTATTCGAGAAACCCCCATTTCGAGTTTCCTCGCGTCATTCTCTTTCTCTCTCTTTCTATCCGAAAACGTGCATCGTTTTTACATTTTCACGTGTACAACCACGCTCTTTAAATTTTTACACGCTCGTTTTTCATAAATCGTACAAACGCGTTTCGAGACTAGGTCCGATTTAAAAAATCATGGGAAAAAATTGGAAACGGATGTTTCGGACTGGCAATGTTATTTTGACTTCTAAGAAATGGAAACTTTTTGATCCCATTTTTACGTTTTGAAAAATTAAGGACTGAGCAAACTGACGTGGTGATAATTGTTTTTAAAATTCATTGATTCGATTTAATTTAAATCGACAAATAAAAAAAAGAGATTTGAGAAATTGATTATTTATTGAAACATCAATAAACAGTAATTAATGTAATATTGTTTCGTTTATTATTTTATGATATATTACAATATTAGTATTATTTTCGATTTATTAATTTACAGTTAATTTCAATATTATTAATCATTATAAAAATGATTATTTATTGGCACATTAATTAATAATAATTGATGTAATAATAATTACAATATCTACAGTATAAAATGTTTTTTTTTTTTCATTTATTTTGTATATATATTTTCTTAATTAAAGAAATATAATATTAATTATCATCTGTACTACCGACATTCTAATTATGTTTATAATTATATTTACCCGATAGAAATTTCAGGGCAGGTTTCGTAGTTCGAGCCAAACTTTGGCCAGGGCTTCACTCGGAGAACATAGTTCTCCCGTTCCATCGAAAATTGAAAGGAACGAGTAAATTTCGTGGTTCGACCTCTTACCGGAGCTTCGCGTTTCTCGCAAGCTCGCACACTCGACCGACTCCTTCTCCTTCGAGTATATCAACTTCTGCGGTTTTCCCCGAACGATCCTATCCTCGATTCTCTCGTTTGTGGTTTCCTGAGAGATTTGCTCCTTTTGTAAATCTCTCGGGTTTATTCCTTCGTCACGAGTACGTTATGGATTCGGTCATTCGTTCAAGTGTTAAACATTAAAATTATTAAAGGTTTTTGCCGATCAAAAAAAATAGTCAATCATGGAGATTTGAAAATAAATAATAATTATCAAATGAAAAACAATTTATCTCTCGATGATAAATTTATTTATAAATCCAAAAATTCAACCATGATCAAAAAGACGACGATTTTTCTTCAGCAAATCAAAAAGACACTTCAATAACAAATTCACCATAAAAATAAACAAATTTTCGATTACCACGAAATTCATGAAATCATTCGATTTATGAAATCCACCACTTCCTGATACCATTTTTTACAAGCTTCGAACTTTCCGACCGAATAAATTTCGTCATGGAAAAAAAAAGAGAAAAAAAAAATCATTGATAGTCAACGAGTAGATTTGGCGATTAACTTTCAGCCCCAATTCCAGCCACGTAACGTCTCAAAATTCGCGATCGTTTCATCCACGTTGAAAAATTTTACGAGGCAGTTAAACGTTCCCCCCCCCCCCCCACCCCGTTCGTAGAAAATCCACGTGTCGTCACGTTTTCCAATGTTACCGCGTAACTTTAGGGGTGAATGAAGATCGGGGGATGAGGGTGGTTTCCGGGGAGGGGAGGGGGTGGATGGTACGAAGCTCTCGATACGAGGAGGAACGTACAGGGTGAATTGAGAGTTCCGATACACGAGGGAATATACGTAACTGCGTGTAACCGTGGATAGCAAACGACTGCCTATGTATGGCTCGGTAACTTTCCTTCAACATCACGTCAGGTCCCACAGCCTCACATAAAACGTACATCGAGCAAAGATGAAGAAAGTATTGGTGAATGTAAATACAAAAGTTGGAGGATATATGTGGTTGTACCGAGGCTCCAAGAAGAAGAAGAAGAAAAGAAGATGGTTGGTATTTTACGAGGACGTTTTATGGAACTTCCCCATCACGTAGCAGCTCTGTTCTATGGGGTAACAACGACCTTCGCCCCCTCCTTGAGAGAAAGAAAACCCCCTTTATCCTCCTTGCCACTTTCCCATCGCTTTATCGTTCCAACGTTTTCAACTGCTTCTGGGACTCTGGTGATTTCTATTTTTGTTGTTGTTGTAGTTTTTTTTTTGTTTTTTTTTTTTTGGTTTTGTTTGAAAGTGAAATGAAATCTGGTAGGAGAAACGTAGAATCTTTGAGTCTTTAGATCGTGATGATCGTTTTGATTTATTTTCGACGACACGAGCCACCTTTTTATTTGTTTTTTTTTTTGTTTGGGTTTGTTTCAAATATGGATTAAATACAGTATGTTTTTGAGTATCGTTGCAGTTCGGAGTTGATATTAACGTGAACGTGTGATGAATCAATATTCCATATTTTTTTATTTCTCTTTGTTATAAGTTTATCAATCTTATTTTAAAAATATAAACTCTAAACCATTTTTTATATCGAAATGATACCTCTAAACTCGTCCACTCTACAAAAAAAAAGTTACGTAAATGAAAAATAAAAAAAAATCAATTAATCGTACGACCGTCCATTATTCAGCTTCCGTCACATTCGATTTTCATTAAAAGAATCCAATTCCAGAAATTGTCATTGACGTCCTTTTCTTTACTCGAGCGATGAGAGAAAAAAAAAAGAAAACTAACCATTGAAAGGGCTCCAGATAACGAGCTTTCGGGTAGGTTTTCTTCGTGCACGAAACTTCCCTAGACAAAGTTCAAAAGTCCATTCGGTGGAGTTTCGAATAGAAGACAAGAAGCCATTCGTTGTTACAGATCGATATGGACTTTGCACTTAAAGTTTTGAAGAAGCGTTAGGTTGCCTGGGTGATTCAATCGTCCTACGAGGGAACCAAGTAACCAGCTTCGATCTTTTATTGTCGTCCACGTTGTGGGTTACCTTCGAGGAAGTGTGAAAAAAAAAAAAAGTAACACAGCAGGATTGTATGGATGACGAAAAGAGGGAAAGCAATGAAGAGGGGAAGGTGGAAGGGGAGATCTCTTAAGATAATGAAACTATTCCACGGTTTGGTGTAATTGAATTAAAGCAATTAAGAGAAGCACTTCGCGTTGTCGCCGAGCGGTATTGCCACGCGAACAACGTACACGTACAGCCAACGTTCAGACTCCCCTTCCATTCGATTCTCCGTAGCATGCTGTTTCGTTATTACGAATTTCCGGTGCGTGTCTTCCTGGATGACAGTTTCGAATTTCGTGTATTTTCGGTGGGAGGATCGAGGCTAGGAATATTCAACGACCTTTGTATTATTGTCTCCCCGGATAGTCTGGGTGAATCAGGAATAATGCTAAAAAAAAAAAGGATCAACCTTGATGACTCGTATTAGGAGATGGATTTGATTGACAATTGGCGAAAAAGGAAAGTTCATCTGAAATAAGGAATGGTAACAATGTATGAATGAATATGAGTCATTTTCCTTATGAATGAAGGTAAGCTTTTAAGGGGATACACATGTGGGAAATGGGATGTACGGTGTGCCATTGATGGGCGAAGGTTAAACGAAGAAAAACCTAAAGGAACGCTAGAGTATGTAGGATTCATAGTCGTTGGCCAACCGAATGCGCAAAACATGAACGCTTTCGGTCACCATCAGCTCCTCCCCTTCTGACTCGAACTTGTGGCCAGCTCGCATATTTATTGCTGGTTGTGTTTGTGTGCGCTCTTCCGTGAATGTCTGATCCAATCTTCTCGAACCGTCCTAACAACGATCTATATTTGATCAGCCTAGCGTGTTACCTTCGTAGCTCGAAGGGCGAAACTCCCTTGAAGGGCAGAGCGAACTTTTTCTTATCAGGGTAGAATAGATGAGAAATATAAAAAATGACGAACGTGATAAGTGTACAGCGGTTAATTAGGGTACAATGTTGACCAAAGTAACTCTTTTGAGAAAGCTGGACACGTAGCAGGGTAAATTTCAGCTTATGAGAAGTTGGCAATCATAAGAAGTATCAATCCATTGCCAAATTGACAATTGTCCAACGGTTGTTCCATTGCTAATGGACAACACAGTAGATGATTAGGATTAAACCAGTGGAATTCCTGGATTGACAATATTTCACTGGGATTGTTAGATGGTAATGGAAATTCCAATGAAAGATTGGGGTTGATCGAGTGGAATTCCTAGGCTACCGATTGACCACTGGATTGTCCGTTTCCCACGGGTATCGCAGTCGATAATTCAAATTGATCGAATAGATTTTCTCAATTGCCAATTGTCCAATGGATTCTCAATTAGGAATGGACATTGCAGTCGAAAATTCAAAGTGGATAAATGGATTTCATCAATTGCCCGTTGCATTCAAATTCGCAGTGGACAATCCGTTTAGCACGACGAAGCGTTTCGTCATCTACACCCGTCTTCATCAACAAAACTGGTCTTCCTCAGTCTTTGTTCATCCTTTATTCATGGATCCCTCATCCAAATCCTAATTACTAGCAAAACCAATTCTAACGTAGCGGCAACTCTAGATGCTGCACAAACATCTGAAGTCTCTGATGACAGACGTTTGAGGAAAACGTTTATAGTTGTATGAATCGTAAGACCAAACATTCCAAACGCGAAGAGACAAGTTAGCTGGAGGTAACTAATAATTAACGATCAGAAAGGAAAGACAGAATGATCAGGGTATACTTGAACTAGTTTGAGTGTGTGAGAATTACAACGATTCCAGGTTCGAATGATAAGGTAATGACGTGAATAGGAGGCGTGTTTCTCCATGTGCCGCATAACGCAGAAGCGCGGATGCAAATGAGAATTTCTGGTGTGCTTTAGCGCTGAACCGAGGGAGCTGTATTAGGAGCTCGCGTGGTGAGGCTGGTGTCGCCAAACGAGATTCCCTCTGGATTCGCTCTTACCATTTCCCACCGACTAAGTGGTAAACGAGCGTGCGAGGTCAGAACGTGAGGTGGGGGGGAGGGCGGGTTACTCACGCTTGGGGTGTTCATTCGTATGTGTAAAGGTACTGTAGTGAGGATACTGGGCGAAGGCGTAACCTCGCTAGGAGTTACTGTCTATTTCCCAAAGGCATTTCCAACCTTCTCCAACCCTCCAGCGAGGCGAGCCCTTTCTCTTTCGTTGGCCCGAAAACTCCGGTACAACCGGTACTAATATGTAATAATGTTCTATAGTCTGGGATCCCGTACCAGATGTTGCTGTTGAGTAATAGCGTAGGACAGCTAGGAACTACCACGTGGTGAACGCCCCGTTAGATCGGAAGGGTTGAGACGGCGTCAGCGGAGCTTGGTGGTAGTTTTTAACGACACCTGAATGTGTGAAGGACATTAGTCGCAATACCAACTCGTACAGCTACGTTTGATTGTGGTTCCTTCCAGCGGTGGTTGTACCAAATCGTTCTGGATCTTTAGTGCCGTTGGCTAGGATCGTACCAGGCTTCGATTCGATCCAACGATCAAAATCTTTCGCGTAAATATCGATTGGAACAATCGGCCATCGGGTAGCCTACAGTCGTATCTTCCTGCAGGATGCTTTGATCCTCAAACGACAATTGGAGATTCGATTCTTATCATTGGATCTCTTCGCAACCCTGGATTTAAATCCAGATCGTGCAGAGCCTATAAATCTCTAGCTTCAGAATTGGAGATTGCTGAGAGCTGAAAGAGCTGGATGAACTTCTATCGAAATAGATAGAAGCCTATAGGAATAATGGGATGGATGTAATCCAGGATGAAAAAACAAGAGCTTTCTCTGCTCTTAAATGAAACAAGATGACACCAGGATGACGTTGACTACTGACGGTTAACGTTTAGGTGTTTCGTCAAGACTCATTGATTAGCTGTTGGAATACATTGACAATGGTGCGATGGTAATTGAACACCACTGTGGAAGTTTCCAATGAGCTTTCTACCTCGTTGGTACGTTCCTGCAATGGCACGAATCAAGCAGCAACGGTGTTGGGTCGCGACTTGTATGCTGGCTCCTAGCCAACCGATGTTTCGAGGATAGTGAATTTCGCTCCAGGTCAAATCGTTCGACTGCACGGACCTCCACCAATACGTACGGCCAACAAAATGGACCACCTTTGTTCGGAAGGATCGACCGGGTCATACGTAAATCGGGTCACTCGAAAAAAAAAAGCAAAAAGAAGAAAACGTTTTCCAAACTCATCGTGAAGACTTATAGTTGAAGTTGTCGGTCGTTCTAAGATAAATTAAGTTTTATTCGGAGATAGGGTTCAACGGAAATTCGATTAATCGGATCGAGAGCAGGAAATGGAAAATGAATTCCAGAGCGTCGAGATATCCGGATTGGTGAACGGAAGGTCTCCGATTGTCCTGAAACTGTAGGACGTCACTCGGAGATTTCCTGAAATTGGTGTTTGATTAACGAGAGTTTAGATGAAGTTTCTATGCGTCGAGCCGGGAACGCCGGCTTCCGTTTTCCTTCGAAATAACGTCACGGAGTTTGGTCTAACGATGAAGCGAATGGTACACGAGCTCGCGACCTGGAGAGTGGGGAACCCAAAAATCTCAACGATGATCCTTCAAAATCCTGCAACTTCGGGACACCGGTAGATAAATCGTAAACCTGATAAGCCGGTCATAGTCGCTTCAAGATTTAGTAACATTCTCACGGAAGACGTATTCTCATTGTAGGCCTGTGTAGACGTTGCACCAATGTTACCACCAAACTTTAAATTCACGAGGCCCTGTTTCGTTGAGAATAGAAAGTCACGCGATGATAACCCAACTTCGATAAGATACCGAGCAGGTATTCCAGTACATGCGAATTTTCAGCCATAGGGATTCTATCTTCTGCGTGTACAGGTGAAGAAACACGTTTCCGTGTCTCTCAACCTCCCTTTCTCTCTCTTCATCCATCTCTCTCAGATATATCTGCTCGAATGTAGAATTGAATAAGCTATTTCACCTCCGCACAAACCACGAACGAGAGATGGCTGTGCATGCGAATTTTGATCGAGCAAGAAATTGCTCGACAACCGGCTATTTGCCGATCGTAAATTCGTAACGAGTCGCTGTATGGGAATCGTGCAAGCTTTGATGCAGGTTCCTCCTCGTATTCTATATCTACACTTGTAACGCGCAAGGGAAACACACACGGAATGGAACTACAGAGACAATCAGAGTGATGGACATAGCTGTCTTCGCTTCCGATTCTCGCTTTCCCCTTCTCTTCATTTTTCCCCCACTCTCGAACAGTGGTGCTCATTTTACGAGTTTTCATTTTATTTGACTTTCCGTTAAATGCAGTATAGAATATTTAATTCATTTTCTGATGACTTAGGGCTTTGAAATTTTGCGAGCATACAACGAAGATGTGACAATAATTTAATTTCATTAAATTAAAATAATTTAATGAAATTAAATTGATTAAATGTTTATAAACTTTTAAAAAGTTGAACCTCCCAAGCTTCTATTTTCAGTCACACGTAAGTGACTTTTTAAAAAAAATTATTTTCTACTTTTTAATATGTATTGAATATTTGTTGTTCGTGTAAACTTTTGTTTCCCTGGTGAAATATCATTTAGATAGGACATCCATTGGGATTTAGGAATTTCGGGTTTAGCAAGGCAAGCGATTCACTGCAGCACTTTCCACTTCTCCGCTCGTGAACTGGTCATTGCAACGAGACAGCAGTGAGAAATGTTCACCAGTTATTAGGGGCCCAGCCAAAATGTGCAGACAGGTGGATTTATCGTACAACAAAGCTTCCTCGATTCTCATCCTTCGACCATTAGTTTCAATCCAAGTCTGAACGCATTTTTCCACTGAGCTTTCATTAAAAGAATTCCCGATAGCCGTATCTATTTTTAAAAAAACCCCAAAAAAGGATTTTTGGATATTTGCCAAATATCTTGCGATTTTTATTTTTAAATTTTAATATCTGATGGATTTATTTGAGTATATTTGGGTGTGCTTATTAATTAATAGCGCAGTAAAATAAATAAGTGAAAAAATTCTTTGAAAATCATGGGACGTTTCGATTCTCGTGGAACCCAATTCAACGTCCAATTATCTCTTCTTCATCCGTCTTCTCTCGCTCATTCGAGAATTGTTGGTAAGAGAAATTAGCGAGCGTTGAGGATTAGTCCCTTTTTTCTTCGACTCGTCGAGAACAGTGACAGAAGGAGGAGGGATAGACGAACGATCTTCAAACAGTGATGGTTGCCAATAGGTATACATTCGTTGTTGAAGAAACGCGGTTAAAAGTCGTGAGAAGACGAGCAATGGATAGAGCTACAAAACATTTCCAATCAAACGGCGATAAAGCTTCCAATTTTCCTCTTCTGAAAGAGGAAAACCGGTTCAATTCTCTTTCTCTCTCTTTTCTGTTCCATCCATCCCTTGTATAGTTACGTTCCCAGCTTAACACGTTTCACTTGCCCCAGTTGTGTGTGTGTGTTTTTTTTCCTCTCTTTGTCTAATCCCTCTTTCTTTCTCTATCCAGTGTGCAAGGACTTTCGAATGATCCGTCAGTCAGCCAGAGCTTTAATTCCGTGATTTCGTTTTATCTTTTTTTTTTTTTCGAACATCGAACAAAGTTTTCCAACTTTTTCTGGCCGCTTTATATCTCGAGCACTTTGTATCGGGAATTTCCTATCTATCACTCTCGATCGCCTAATGATCTTCCATTTGTTCTTTCCTAGCTTGGTATCTGAGATCACATCTAAATTGGGATGGGTCTAATCGATGTTCACTTCAAGAGTCCGATCAAGATTTATTATTTGCCATTGTGTTGGTTTGCAGTAGTTTATTTATTTTTGAAAAATTGTTCCTTTTGGATTATCTTATCAAGTTGGGATTTTCATTCAGCAGTGTTGTCGAAATTAACAAAGGTTTCGTCCATTTTGATATTCGAGTCGTCAAACGTATTGGGAAACATGACACCAAAGAGAAGAGTATTCTTGATGATACAACCATCAGAGATCGTGGGATACACGAAACCCTTGTAATGGAGTGTTTGAAATTTTGATGGCAACATTTCTCTTATTTTATCCAGTTGTGTTCGATCCTTTCTTCGTCAGGCTTATTGGTTCGATTATTTTCAATCTTTGTAGTATCCATTAGACTACGCACACGACTCATTGTATTCATATCTAAAATGATAGATATAGACGAATAGTGTACACGACGAAAACGAAACTAAAAAAATTGGAAGCAACGACGGAAGACTTCCTTCCAAGCCGGAAGTCGACTCGAAGAAAACGTTTCAACGATATCGAGGAGCTTTTAACTTCCTCTATCTCTCTTTTTCTGCCTTTGTCATATACCAACGCTTTCGATATTTCCGCCGACGTTCGTGTCATTCTTTTTTTTTCCTGCAGTCAAATTCTTTTTTTTTCTTCGTCATATAAACGAAGAATGAACGCGGCAGCGTTATTTCCGGTATGAGCTGACACGAGAATCACGTAATCCCCCAAAACCGATAAAAACATGCCTACCACACAAGTATCTCTGGAATATATACGAGGTGAGAAATGAAAATATCGGTCCTCTCACGAAGAGGACACAAATAGACAAAACTGTAAGTAAGGTTGGATGGTACGCCACCCTCGAAGAAAAAAAAAAAACACACACACACACACACATGTAAGAACCCTTAACGTTTCTGCGAGCGTCTGCAGATTTTTTTTCTGGCCCACGTTCATCCCCAATATCGCTGACGGGTTTCGCAAATGCAAGTCGACCTCTTTCGGATAAAGGAAACTTCCAAAGTAGCCGATAGGAGTGCGGGGTTTTGTGGGTCTTCTTCAACACATCGATATTCACGTTCGGCAATCTTTTGTCGCTTTTGTCGTCATATTACTCCCGAGGAATGGGACGGAAACATTTTATTCGAGTCTCGAAAGTGCTGCCAGTCGTTGGACAAAACATTCGAAGCAATATATTCGAGTCTACCATAATACGGATATTAATTCTCCAGAGTCTGACTACATACGGGTTAAACTCCTAAGTGTCTGACCATACGCAGGTTCGAACTCCTTGGAGTCTGACGATACGTAGATTTCGATTCCTTACAGTCTTTTTTCCTTTTTTTTCCAGTCCAAGTATCGATGGGCATAAATTCTTTATGGTCTGACCAAACTCGGGTATGAGCTCCTGAGTGCCTGACTACGCGCAGACTCCAACTCCTTACGGTCTGACTATACGCGGATACGAACTCCTCGAAGTTTAAAAAAAAGGAGATCACCGAATTAAAAGTTTGGCGATGGGCCCGGGGCACGATTATCGATCAGAATCAACCCATTATACCACACCATAAACACACATGGACTCTTTTTACATCGTTCCATTCTCATTCGTGTATAATACGCGTACCTACCTAAAAGGGGTCGTTTAACGACAAGTTGTAACGGCTTTTGCGCCTTGTATCGGGCCACTCGAGGAGAAAAGAAAAATACACGCGACATTGCCGAGCGATAAAACGACGAGAGGAACGACCAAAACTTGTTTCCACCCTCGTTTCACCCTTAGCAAAAGTCTCGTTCTGCACTTAACTTTCTCGTAGGTGTGTACGTATTTCTACGTAGTGGTTCGAGTGGCAATTCGTTTACTGAGAAAAGTCGAGATCGGAATGACCCAAGAACCTTGGATTTTACGTGGAAAAGAGGGGGCAGTCTCTAACAGCCACCCCATCGTCTTATATTAACCCCCGAAACTACCATCCCATTCGGTCTGACCAAACGCCCAGTCGACCACTAATCACGGCTACGCGACCACGCACTGTCGAGAATTACGGTCGTCTCGGTCTGTGTTGGTGGTATGTTCGAAGCTAAACGCCGATTTATCGAGTTCGATGACATTCGAACACAGACAGACGCACACAGTTGCGGTCAGGCTTTTGGATACGAATCGCGTGTCGAACATCCAACATATTGAGTTGGCTACTGTCGACCATAAATTTAACAATGGCAGATATATTTTCCAATCTTTCTCAGCTGGGTTATACGGGCTTTTTCGGTTTTTGATATCATCCATGGTTTTTAACAATTTTACGAAAGCTCCGGCTACCTCAAGCTTTCGTTACTTCTGATAACAATTTATCGGCCATAGAAATGTGTTTTTTATTTTTTTTATTTTTTTTTAATGGAAATTGATGGAACTCTGTTCTTTGTTAATAAAAATATCACCTGGAAATAACCTTGAAATAATCTAAATATCAAGGAAAGATTGATTACGAATAATCTTGTGATTAAATTTTGTTTTATTTGTATTTAGTTAATAATATTATTATTCAAAATTCGTTTTGCGATTCCCTGGATATTATTGTTCAGTTATTTTATTATCGTAGTAAGATTATTACGAAATTTATTACCGAATTGATTAAAAGTCACGTTAACAAAATCTTCAAATTTCAGATTAAATTAATTTTGAGTAAATTCGAGTTTGGAAATAATTATAATTGATATTTTAGTTAAGAAAATTGCAAATTGGATATAGTTTATTAATTGAGAGTCGAGGTGAATTTTAAATTCAAAAATAAACGCGATTCTTTCATATTGAAAAGCTTGCTTTGATCCAAGTGATCCTGCTTGGAATTAATCAACGAATTTAATTCAATTGATGGTTGAATCGTGGTTATTTGATTCGAGACAATTTATTCGATTTTATTCCTTTCATCGAGACGCGAAGAGAAAATTCGTGCGTCAGAAGAGTGGAACGTTCAGAAGCAAAAATTATTCCGATCCGGTTGTGCATCTCTTTTCAAGATGGAAGTAGTCTCAGCACGAGTTTGGTCAGACGTTAAAAGCGCCGCGTCTTTCCCATCCACGTTACGCGAACGATTATGTCACTTTCTTATTTTTCTCTCTTTCCTATCAGCAGCTACGATAAAACGTGCCACGCAAGCGCGAGTAAAAAAAAGTTATAGTCATTGATGAGAATTTTTCAGGGCCGTGGATATTGCTCGTTCGATCGGATGGGACTTTGAAACGAGCCACTATCGCGAATCACGTGCACCAACCGATAACACCAAGAAAAATATTCCCTCGAAGTTTTGACAATTTTTCAATGGATTTATGATTAATTATGAAAAAGTAGGACTCCACCTTAATTTCTTACGGAAATTTTTTTTTTTTACCATGAATTACTTCAATTAATCACTACTAGTGATATTTAACCGGTGAAGGTTTGGATATATTCTGATTTTAAAATCGAATAAAAATAGAATTAAAATTAATTCGAAGCAAACATATTTTTACTTCGTTTTAAATCTAGGTTTTCAAATAATATCGAAACCTTTCGCAATTGCTTGAATTATTTATATTTTAAGTAAATATTATTTTTATTTTTTTTTTTTTATTATTCATTTTGTTATATTAAAATCAATTTTTGTTAGTACAGATTTCTGGGTCATCGAAGTAGACCAACCAAGTCAAATAGTTCGAATATAGTTTTAGAGCTTTGATTTTTTGGGTTTGACAAATCGATTTTTTTTTTCCCCTCCGTATTACTTTGAAGTAAATCGGGAGGAAATACCACGAGAATGGGAGGATCGAGCCTTTGCTGGGCTTAACAGTAGATTGCAGATATCCAGCCATTTTACTCGGCAAAACAATCGTCCATTTCGACGAAATACTCCTGGGAGCTCCAACGCGTTTCTCGCATTTGTTCATACTCGAGCCTCTCACTCCACCACGTCAACGATTCCATTTTTCGCAACGGCGCATACAGCTCTCTCCCCCCGCCCCCCGCCATTTTTTTTTTCATGCTCCACAGCATTTTTCCACTCGTTTCGAATCGTTGAAACTTTAATGCGAGGACGACAAGGCAAAATAAAACGAAGGAAAGAAGATGACTGTGTCCTTTTTTTTTTTTCTTTTTTTTTTTTTTTTTTTTTTTTTTTTTTTTTTTTTTCGTTCTCTCAATTATTTAATATTTAAACATCACGGCCTTTATCTGTTCCCCGGTGAGTGCACGGGTTTGTAAATATCTCTCCGGAGGATTTTAACCACCAGAAAAAATCTGACGTTCGTAGAAGTATCTCGCATTTTTTTTGTGAATTTTTATTAAATATTTTTTTCAGAATTGGAGATACAAAAATGAAAATAAATGTCAGAGGATTATCTGACATTTTTGACAGAGTCGTCATGTTTCTACGTCTACGAAATTTTGTTCTCTTTATCGATAATAATAAGTCTCGTTGTCAATATGGTTTATCAACAAAATTAAAAGTGATTTTTTATTAATTTAAATCTATTAATTTATCACTAATTTATATATATGTATATATTATATATGTGTGAAAATTTGTCGAATTAATTAGTTCTGTATTAATTTAAAAAAACATAATATTGAAAAAAGAAATTCTTGATTTCTCTACTAAAATTTACATTATTCTCATTCTCTGCTCTGCCACATTTTATCAACAATAAAAAAATATACTATTCCACCATTAACGTACGAAACAACCCACGAAATTTTTTCACAAGCAAAAAACAAATAAAAAAGGTATTTTAAAAAATCGCATTATTTTTATTTTATACTGAAATTTACATATTCCTTATTCTTTGCCACATTTTATCAACAATAAGAAAATTTACCATTCTCCCATTAACGTGCGATAAAACTCACGATATTTTTTTCGCAAGTGAAAAAAAAAAAAATCAAAAGAGCATAAACAAAACATATTCTCGGAAAATAAAAAAGCGTGGTGGAGGATTAACGAGAGTTTTCGGTAGCACGTTGGCTTCGATGTAAATTTCTATGGTACCTCGGGATATGAAACTCGCTTGTATCATCATTGCTAGGTGTATCGCTAAAACGATGAAGCAAATGATGCAACGACGATAAAAATGAGAATCGCCTTGGCCATGCAAAATCCTCCCTGAATTATAAATTATTACGACCATGGAAAAGAGAGATAGAGAGTGCGTGTTTACGATGCTCGGCCATTAGACTCGACGACGCCAGGGATTTCCATCCGTTATTTCTCCTTCTAGCTCTTTTGCTTTTTCAGCGTCATCCCTTTAGCTTGCCTGAGACAGAGAACGATTTTCTACACCCCTGCCCCCTCCCTCGTCGCTACGAAAAAATCGACTATACTTCAGAAAAGTGTCCACTTGATGGCTCATGGGAAACGACTTTCCTCTCGATTAACTGCTCGACAACAGAGTGTACAACGAAACTCAAAAACCGTTCGAAAGAAAAGTAAAAAAAAAACGGGGTTTCTTTGGATTTCTTTGGGTTAGAAATGCTCTTATCTTTTCACCATTTATTTATTTTTTATTTTTGAAAGCTTCTTTTCCAATCTCACGACATTTTCGCCACAAAACATGTCCCATCTGAAACTCTTCAGAGTTCTTTCTCCCTTTTCGTCTTCTAGCTACGAAACGACGAGCTTAACTTAGCTCACCATCTTTTTTTTTTCTTTGTTTTTCTATACTACCAATCCTCAATGTGCCCAGGAACGAAGCTAAAAAACAACTGGATGGAAAAGCCGAAAAAATTCACGTCTAATCCTCCCGAGACTAGGTCCCCTTAAGACGATAAGAAAGACGTGCCATTTTTCACACGAAACAATTATTCTTCCGCGCATCAGCCAACTTCAAATTTTTTGTTCTTCAGCTTTGAGAATAAACCGAAGCTGATAAGAAACTAAAGAAGTCGTTTTTAGACACCTCTCGATGGGAATTGCTCCCTTTTGATCTTCCCTTTTTCTGTCTCTTTTTCTCCAACCCGATTTTCCTGGCAAATCAATCATTCGGAATATTTATTCCGGTAGGGAAAAGTCGTTTCGTGTTTTACAAGCTTTTATTTAACTTAGAAATGCAAAATGGATAATCCATATTTTTTTCATTTCCTGAATATTTCGAGAACTGAAATTTTGCAAACATTTATTTACGAGTTGACGATGCATGATACAATTTAAAAAAAAAACATATTAAAAAACAAACAAAAACAGTTATATTATCATATTTTTCTATTTGATTTTACTGAAAAATGTTGATCGAAAAAAAAAGAGAAAAAAAAATTAAGAGAGTTTGTAACGACGTAGGACGAGAGAAAAAGAGCTGGGTAAGAGAGCTTTCGCGAATGACGTGGTGGTTTGAAAAATGAGGAAAAGTAGTTATGCCAGGAGAGAGGCACGAAATTCCAATGGATAATCCATCCTATGCTGGAAGAGGCGATTATAGAGGCATCGTGGCCAGCCATAGCTCGTGTCAGACTTCTTGCAACCGCTTTTTATTCCTTCCCCATTTCTCTGGACTGCCTCATTTTATTTATATACATATATATATATATATATATATAATTTTTTTATCACCGATCAAGCTATTAGAGAAAGATCGTTTCCTGTTCCCGTTCGATACGCGAAAAACTGGGTGAATTATTGCATCTTAGAAAAATAATTGAAGCTTAACATTCGACATGACGAAAACAGGAGAAAAAAAAATATTTAAAGGACATATTCACAAAGCAGAATTATTAAGAAAGAAGACAATGATTATTGAAGAATTTTTAATTAAAATTCTCCTAATAATATAAATTAATATACATAAAAATGAATATTCAAACGATTTTTCAATCATCCTAATTGTTCCTTTAAAATAAATATAAACATATAAATAATTAAATATTATTATATTATGAAAATATTAATATATTAAATAATAAATAAATAAAAATCTATAAATAAATTATAATTATTTTATTAATCAATAATTATAATAAATAATCCTGAAACTTTTTCCAACTTCAATCTTTCGTTATTCCGTAATGCATTTAAGGAAATCCAATACGTCAGAGGGAAATAGAAGGGATCACTTCTCGGCATATCCTGTTCAGCCAGTACAGAGAAATAAAATATTCCGTGCGAGAGACGAGAGAAAAAAAAATAAAAGTATCACCGAATGTATCAGACGTGTGTATATACGCGTTACATCAGATCGAGTTAGTCACAGGATAAAATTTCGTTCAAGCGAGCCATTTTTACTCGCATAGTCGATACGTCTTGCAGAAGGCAAATAAATTTTTTCTTTTTTTTTTTTTTTTAACGCAACAGCAACCCCATTCGCATTGAGTCTATGTACGATCCGCCATATAAATTTGCGTTCATTTCGTACTAGAATTGTGCATCGTTGTATTTATACACGCGAATACGTACGTGGCTTATCGAATTTCCGTCATGTACAGGAGGAATCCCGCGACGACCCCATTCGAGCTTCAGTCTCGTGGAAGATAGAAAGCGAGTGAAAGAGAGATGAAAAAAACGAGGGGAGGGGGGGGGATAAGAGAAAAAGAAAAAGAAAGAGAGAGAGAGAGAGAGAGAGAGAGAGAGTAACAAAATGTCAATAAAGAAAAAAGTAATACGTTAACATAAAAAATCCAAGGCTTTAGTTAATGACAATTAAAACAATTAAATAAAAAATATAATAAAAAAGATAAAGCATAAAATAAAGGAATTAAAAAAAAAAGAAAATTGTTAAAGAAATATTGAAAGTTAAAAAGAAATAGTCAAGACAATAATAATAGGCTGTCTAATAATAATAATAATAGGCAGTCTAATAATAGACAGTGGAACGAAAAGTAACCCGAATAAATACTGAAAAAAAAAATACGTCAGATAAATACGCCCTTTTTCTTTTTTGCCACAAAGTAACTCAACAAAAGAATCGAAAAAAGTGTAACACGGCGTAAGCGAAAATGAAGAAGTACAAACAAGAGGGTGAAATCCCCGTGGCGTTCATCCACTCAGAAGCCTCGAGATCGCGGTGTAACAAATAAAAAAATAAAAAAAAAACATTCGTGTCTCGGAGGTAATGAACGAGAAAAAGAGGGATGAAAAAATGCCTCGTTGATTAGTACCATTGAACCGATTGCGAGCGTATTTCAGAAGACTCGCGAGACCAAAGTCGAACCGGAAACGCTAAATCTGATTGTGTCTCTATGTATTTTTATTTGGGGGTAGTTTCAGGGGTTGAAACGGAGAAAACGCGACGAAGACGTTTTTTTACCCTTTCCAATCCTACCGTCACTTCCCTCAGTCAAGCTTTTTCATTCGTTCGTAAATTCAGCAAAACCGGTGAAGAATGTTTGGAGCAAAGGTTGGTTTATACCCCCCAATGGAATCGAAACGTCGCGCCAGCAAAATTCCGTGTAATTCGTTTTCCCTCAACAATTGGTCCTTACTCGAAGCCAGCATTACTGCCGGTAGGATGCAGCCTTGTCGTAAGGTGAAGAGGGTATAGAAAAGAGGGATGATGGGGGTGAAGATCGAGGAAGGTGGAATGGGAGGGAAGAACTGGGTAAAAAAGCAAGGCAATAAAACGTTAGGAAGGTGTACGTGTACCAACTGGATTCTCCAACTGGGGTAGGAAAAGTCTCGAGGAACAACGAAGCGGAAGTGGACTGCAATAGACGTGTGGAGAAATCCATCATTCTTTCCTGGGCTTAAAAATCCGATCGTCTTGCGTTCACCAACAACTAACTCATGAGCAACATTTAGTTGGGCGTAAGTTGGGGAACAAGGGATGTTTTTATGGGACCTAGATAACGGCTGATATATATTATTTCAACCCCATTTTATGAGTATATATATACCATTAAACAGAGCCGCGTATTACACATGTCATAAATGTTCGAAGATTCCAATAAGCAACCGTTTTATTGAAAAAATTTCACCCCTGTTGAACGATTCACCTAGTAACGTAAATTCAATGCCCACATGGCTGTTTCTACCGTCCTGAAATTGGACAAATGTTATTTCAGGGGTGAAAAATATTGCTGACGATAAAAGCCAATGGAGATTTGACGAATTTAAGTTCCCTTAAAGCAGAGAAATTGTTCGTAATAGAATTGTGTTTGTGCATTGATCAGTTCTCATATGTGACATTGGACCACCCATTTTCAAAAGTGTCTTCTTCGAATGACATTCCGAACCGTTCGGCAGAACTTTCTAGAGGATCAAAAGGAGATCATAGAGGAAATTTGATTGCCATAAATATACAGCAAGATCTAGGAAATAGTGCGTTGCAGGAGATGAGTACATTGAGGACTGTGAGAAAGAGAGAGGTAGGTTGATTCGCATCGGACGATTTTACGCAAACGCTCAGTTTGATGATTAATGGCGTTTTGCTTCGCATAAGCACTTTTCATCTCTCTCTCTCTCTCATCGTGACGTTCGTTCGGATTTCTAGTATTCCCTGGTATGACAAGACCGGTACCAGTGAGAACCCAACCATGAGTCCCGATTCGCGAATGGGTAATGTCCCGTGTACGTCTTCAATACTGCGTATATATAACCGTATAGACATAGACTGTACCGGTGGATTAGCATTTGAACTGACAAGAGTGGCCCCGTAGTAGTTGATAGTTGAGAGAGGTTGGATGAGGAGAATCGGGGCTAGGTCAACATGAACGAATCGTCGGTCTTGAATCACGAGAATCCTCTCTGTCAACTGGAATAGGTTGGATACCTATATGACCTACTACAGGAGTTCTCGTAGCCCAGAGAGAAAGAGAGAGAGAGAGAGAGAGAAGAGGGTGGGTTGTACACGGTCGATCAATGCGCATTCGCCTTGCGTTGACATGTGCACAATTCATCATACCACGTCCTATAAATCATCCGGCATTATTATTTTGAATTAGGTTACGAGAAAATCAATGTTTCCGGGTTAAAGTAGACATTTTTTTCTAGCGGGTCTACAAGGTAACATCTCGTGTAACAAATAAAAAGAATAAATTCTGCGGCCCTCCCTCGTATAGAATTTTTATAGCTTTATTAGGGTAGTAACGAGGCAGATTCGTATATGGATCTTCGGTAACCGGTTAAACTTTGGTACTAAGAGCCATATTAAAGGCGGAACAATCGGACCCTTCAAGTCCGAATGACGCCTTCTGCATCGCGGCCATGTTACTTGTGCAGTTAAATGGATGAAGGACATCAGGAACGTTTCAAATAAGTCCTTGAGGAAAGCTTCGAATGGGCTTTTAAAAGCCCTTATTGATACGAGGGATAGTGCGATCCTTCCTGTCAATGTACTGTCCAATATTGGAAGTGTCCGTTCCTTTCCAGGAATTGGACAACCAAAATAAGTAATCAAAGCTGGCTCATCATTCATGAATCCTCAGTAAACGAAGGTCGATCCTAGAATGTACCAAAGAGGAAGCATCCTTTGATCTCGTCCCCGACTCGGATTTTAGTAGCAAACACGCATCACCTGAATAATCATAGGTAGACGAAGATAGGAAGAGAGAGATTTTGGCGAAGGGATCCAACGTGAGATCGAATTGACAATTCGATATATCGATGTTCATTAACACCCGTATATCTGTTGGTGCTAGTCATAGCAAGATTGGAATGACATGGTATATTCGGTTAATAGGATGTAGGCACATCGTTGAAACTCGAACCAGCAATGCCGGATAATCGTCAGCTGCAGACGATAGAATACCGATGGAGTCGGTCCTCAGTGTGGGCCAATACATAGGGGCCTATTGGCTATGAGCGTTGTCGATCCTACCATCTACAAGCAAGACCCTTCAGGATCATCAGACTGCCCCGATAGACTGGGCTAGTTTCGGTCATCCTCTATTTATCCGTACCAGCCAAATGGACCGTGTCCCATCCAACTGAACGCTTTGAACGTCCCTGCTAGCCCAATGATCGAACTCCCTTTGCCCTCTCAGCCTCTACCTACCCGTCTATCTCTTATTCCTACACTTGCGCTTGGTTAGATATCATCCAAACAGGATCATCCTATCACGTGTCCAACCCAGGATAATAGAGAACGATGATTCTCCATCAAAGTCTTGGATTTCAGCTGATGTATGGTATGTTTACTGTTTCTTAACAGATTCGAGAAATATGACCGCCGCGTTTTTAAAACTTGGCCCTCAAAAATCATGGCATCAAAAATCATGGTAGATGAAATTCAATCAAATTAATTGGCAATTGCGTTGTTTTTCATGAAACCCTAAAGGATCAATGTTTCCTTGCATGGCTCTAATTTCGAAGTTGGGCAAAGGAAACGGAATTAACTTGAAGCTGTAACTGTCCAAGTCGACGTCACAGGTGTACGAGAAAACTCATGTGTTGCATAATCAAATAAATGTCCTCAGTACATAGTCACGCCGTGTTAAAGGACTTGCAAGCTGCACCTGGCCTAAGGTACCTGTGACGTCAGTATGTTATTCAAACATTTTTACGACGATTCACGAATTTATATTGCAATTTGAAAACGGCTGGTAGGAGATTAAACACTACTGAATATCTTGATTTCCTTACTCTATAGGGTAAACACATGATGCCGAAAGTCTAACTATAGCACGAAGGTAAATAGAATCATCGCTTTCCAGCTGAAACTTTGACAAGCCACCCCCTCCCTTGCTCTTATAACCATCCCCCTTGCTTCTCCAGATTTCACTCTGGGTTTTGTTTCCTCATTCCACCGTCATTAACGAGTCCATATTCCCGTATTCACCATTCCATTCTATCCGGAGAACCAGCGGTGTACGAAGGCTCCGGTAGGAACCCACTCGAACGAACTATTTCATCTCTGAGGCCGAGAGAAAATTGGCAATGCGCGCCACAAACGATACGAAACTCTGAATCCTGAAGCTCGTCTAACAATAACCATTTCGTTCACCTCCAAGAGGAAACCGCTTCGCGCGTTGGCTTATTAACCGCAACTAATAGACTGACGAAAAAAAAAAAAACAAAAATGGAAGTCGAAGGGAGAAAGCTGAATGAGCTGCTTTAACGAGAAACGGACCACTGACTTCTAGGAATTTCAAAACTTCACAGCTTTTCAATTTTAATCAAGAGATTAATCGTTATTCAAAGGGCTGAACATCATTTGCGAATAACTTCTGTATTTTCGGACGTACGGGTTTTCAATGTCAACCAAAAGAACTAGTATTGGATAATTTAAACTCTTCCAGTAAAGCATACAGCGTACCATAACTTCCATCAACAAAAGCCCTAATTTAGACAATCTAGGAACTTGGCGGATTTTCGAACCTCCGTCTCTTCAATATCAACCAACCACATCCACGTCATTCTCAAAGAAGCCATGGTCCGTAAATATCTGAAGGATTATCTATAGCTTCTCAACATCCTTCAAAAGACACAGATGTGGTATATTCTCCAAACACAAGTGATGTATCGTTAACAAACATCGATGGCCCGACCCAATACTCCTCGTTTGGTTTGTCCAGACCTTCCAGTAACAAAATCAGTTGGGGAGGGAGATGTGGTTCGTCTCGAAACTTTCTAAGATTCCCTTGAGGGTTAACTGCTGGGTATCGGTAACGATACACGAGGATGATGATGGCTAGGTCAGCCGGGGTGTCGATGCTAGTCTAGTTGGCAAAGCGCAAACGTTAATGAAGCTCCTTCGGGAAACAGGAGTACGAAATCTTCGCTCCGACCCTCAAGGAAATTGTTATTGTGATCAGAGAAGGTTCCCCCTCGTCCCGTAGGCCAGATGAGTCCTTCAAGCGTGGTAAACGGGTGCAGGGTCGCATCCCTTGATGCCCTAACTACCCTACGCTGTAACCAGCTCCGGTTAGCCGTGTTAGGGTTGTACATAGGTGCGCGAAGCGGAAGTGGTCCCCGACGGATCGTGAGGCCGTTGTGGATCGACGACCTCAGCAATCTTCGCCACGGACACGCCAGGAATCTCTCGAGAAACGACAGTGGGCAGGGGGGGGAGGGAGGAGGAACCAGGTGGATCACCCCTAGCTCAAGCATTGGACCGCCCTTCGGTTCAGCCACTCCTAGTATAATCACGTGTGAACGTACGTGTCTCAATTCATAGGTAGGACCAACTATGCATCCCATTGCTGTTCGGTTTACGCGTCTACGTATAGATAAATGTATACAATGTTGATATCCAGGATCTTGAATAGATACATACACGTTCAATAGACTCTGATCGATTCCAACCAAATCGACCAACCATCCGCCCAATGTAAGCTCCCTCACCTTACCAACCCTGGTTCGATCTCGACAAGGGTCGTGTTACTCCATTTAGGGTGGCTGTGGATATCCTATGGAAATTGGTAACAATCCTTCTTCTATTATAACCGTCTCTCTCTGTATTCGGTTATTATTTTTATAATTATGGTTTTTTCATCTTATATTTTTTATTTATATAGTTTGAATGTCGTACTATTTTTATTTTTATTTTTATATCGCATATTTTTTATTTTCTATTTTATTTTCTATTTTGTATATTTTTTTATTTTTGTTTATGTGTTTCGTTATTATTACTTTATTTTATTTGTTATTTACTTTAGATAGACGTGATTTCTCTATCTCTCTTTCTCTCTTTCATTTTCAATACCCTCTCGACAAATCTATCGCCTTTCGAGACGTGTCATCCAATGGTGCATAGCCCACAATTTGGTGTTACGATACGTGTTATCGGAAGTGTAACTCCATTACTCGCTCGATAGTCCGAGACGATGCCTGGAGCGTGGTCGGAACTATTTCCCAGACGAAGAGGTCGCACCCCAGCCGTGTCGAAACTTCGGAAGACTTTCGAGAAATATTGCAACCCTTTCCTATCTTCACTTTTTTTTGCCATTACGTCGACGAATCTTTGATGGGAGCACATAGCGTCTCTTCTAGTTTATTAACAATTATAAAGTTTTTGGGCTCATAAACGTTTTGCCAATAGTACCCCGATATTTCTTTTGAGGATTTCTCACACTTTTAGCTGGGAATTCTTGATGGCTGCTTTGAACGGGTCAATTATATAAATTGGTCCATCAAAAACAACCTTTAAATTAGCTCTGTCCAGCCATATTGTAGATTTCTCGTTTTCACTATCCAGTTGATGAAATGCGATCAGTTGGTAACTCAGACCTGAAGTTCCAATTGGAAAATCGGGGACACTATAAAGTTGTAAAATAATAGAATTTCAACTACCAATATCCAAAGTAGAAGGATGATACCATGGCTTGCAAAAGTCAGGCTGGGGTCAAAATGGTACATAGAAATTTTGGAGGATCGATGCATCATTGAATTTCACTCAAAGCAATCCATAAATGGTAGTTCCCAGTCCAGCCATTTCCAGTTTATCATCTTTCGTCTTCCTCGATTCCTATTAGCGTAAAGCAGCGTAAATAATGATTCAAGGTATGGAGGACACATCCATTAAAATGGAAGAGGTATAGTTATATCTGATAAAGAAGACTCGACGCCACATCCAGCTCTTACCATCGACCTCTTTATGCATACTCAGCATCGACTGCTTAGGAGGTCCATTATTTTATCAGTTCTATTGAAAAAGAATGAGGATTAAGTAGAAGATACGTATCCTAGAAACCATCAAAGTTGACTCGATAAACGAATCGTGGATTTGATCCATCAATCATTGCCTTCTTTTTAATCAGATCGTCTTCTGTCCATAGTACGATGAAGACATCCAATTGGCTCGTGGAACGCTGAAGCTCGTGATGAAGAAATATCAATATCAATGAATAATCCGTAATTTAAATGGTTGGTGAATGATACATGCAGCAGTTAGGACCTTGAATAGTCCGTCTTAGAAGGCAGTCTATTAAAGATCCATACCTACCGCGATAGACGATGAAGCGATAAGGGATGTTTCAACGAGTTGGTCAATTATCTTCTCCATCGGAGACTTCCGGCGTGAAATCGAAGTACGGATATAATCGAGGCTCCCCGGCATCCAAGAGCTTCACCACCCTTCTCGCTATCAATGATACACGTATACCTACGATTTTGGTCTTCGTGTGCCTCGATAGATGAGACACGGCCAATACACTTGCGGCTGTTTCTGTTGCTCTTGGTCGCTATAAAGCCCTGGCTAAGCCGATATTATCGGTTATCGATCATTTCCGTCCGTTAAAACGAGCACTGACTGTTTCCACCTACTTGGAGCTATCAGACGAGCGAAGTGATACGTAAACGTGTACACACGAGGTATTTGGAAAAACACGCTCGGACAATTGGCACATTCATTCTTTGGAAATTCCTGACTTTACATTGGAGAAAATGTTTCGATCATCTGAAAAATGGACTTCGGAAAGTACCAGTGGATATTACGAATCACTTTGTAACATTGGATAGCAATTGTGTACCTAGGAATTTGGTTTCGATGATCTTTGATAGCTGGAAACCAGTTTATTCTAATTTTTGTCTATTAGAGATACTTACGAACTTCATTTGGAAAAAGCTCTTGATGAAGGTACACTTTTCAACTGGAATTCAGTTCCCTGTACGAACTTTATTCACATACAGGATTCAGGTTGGCATTTCACTTGAGCGCTTCGTTTTCAACATGGATTCCATCAAGCTGTACTTTTCAAATACGAGCTTCGTTGTTTCCAAACAATGTTCCATCAGGCTGTACTTAACAACTGTGCACTTCATGCCCAAAAGGGGTTCGATCAAATTGAGCTTTTCAGCTGTAAACTTCATTGCCAAAAATACTTGCCAATGACTACTCATCAACTACAACAATAAATTAAATTCTCGAACGGAACTCAACTGAACAATCATCTTAATGTCCAAATAGGATTCCTCCAGGGAATTCTTTTCAACAAGCTTCGTCTACAAAAAGGATTCAACCAGGGTATACTTTTCAGTCTGTCACGAGGATTTCAAGGATTTAACTGAACTGTCAGCTTTCTATTTCAGGCATTTACTCCTCGTTCTCCAAGGATGGTGAGATTGAGGAATAAAAGCGGAAGAGTAATGGGGTTGCGGGGAGATAACCGCGTGTCTGACTATCCAGCATAGCTGATTCTTCGTCGCCTCTCTCATCGTGATTCTTAATTACTCGTGGTAGGCGCTGATTACGGCCACGACAAAATACACGATGGGGCATCTCTCGACATCGGGGCTGGTACTTTCGCGTCGTGAAATTAAGTAGTCCAACCCTATTTGTTCCCGCGACGTTGGGGAAGCCTGAGCATCACCGAGTTCGAAGAGAAAGGGGGTCGAAGTTCCTCTCGAGCTTCGCACTAGGCTGCGGCCCATTTTCCATTAATTATATAAGTGCCTTTTCGCCTTGCCCCCCTTTTCTTGGTCCGGGTCATAGAAAGTCTGAGGTTGGTAATGGTCCAACCTCCAGGCGTTTTTTTCACGCTCGCAGAGATGCTGAATCAAATATTCAATATTCCAAAAGGCTGGTGTATTGACACATTATCACATGGCGTCCATTAGGGTCCATTTATGGATGCCAGAAATGGACAATCGGTAGTATAGTTCTTACGAGAAATTAATTAGCCTGTGGTACTTTCGTCGAAAGCACTGCACACAGCAAAAAAATCCTGATTTTAGAAGTTTTTTACTATTTTTTCATGGAAATTTTGAGTTTTCGGGAAAATAAATGGTATATTCGTGTTCAGGGGACAAAGTTACATCGAAATGGACCAATAAAAAAAATATTAAAAATCAAAAATTTTTTTCGATTTTTGGGCAA